>JAJGRW010001458.1:0-61649 GCA_025461045.1 Carex parvula
TTGCGTACGTCCAGCTCAAGTTTCCCGAAGAACAGTCGACAAAGTGTTGACTAGCTTGGTGTCAATCTAGTTACTATCAATGGAGATGGATCACAGTACATTTTTTTAACTGTACTAAATTACTGATATATGATTCTATATATGCTATGCTGTATATATGTGTATCTCGGGAGAGAAAATCACTGCGTAGTCTAGTTCTTTTGACATGTCTACAGTTTTTTTTTCATGTTTGCAGCTATTTGAGGTTTTTTGTTTTTGTTTTTTTGTTTTTGGAAGAGATTTGTAATTATTTGAGATTGTTATTAACTAATTGCTACTGTATACATTTCAGTGTTGTAAAGATAGGCCATTTAGCTCAACTAATCGGCCGATTAGTCAGTGACGGTTCCAAACCGTCATGAACAGACTTGTCGAAAGGTTGTTTGCGGATGAGACTGACTAATCGGCTGATTTGTCTGATTAATTGTCCGTTTTACGTTTAAATTGTCTGATTAATCATCCGTTTTTTCGTTTCTACGACCGATTAGTCTGTCATTTTTATTATTTTTCTTCTAGCATTATCTGTTATATGCACTGTACTTTGTCTTGTCTTATCTGAACTTTTTCTAAATGGCAATTTCATCAAGTTTATTTGTTAAATTAAATTTATTTGATTCGTTTAATGAGTTAAATTAATTAATTTTAATAAATTATGAGTATATGCATATAACTTGAATGAAAAGCTTAAAATACAAAATTATCCGCAAACTTCTGATTAATCGGGAACTGGGAGTAGGTCCGATGGGCATCGGACCTACCTCGGTTCGACGGGTTTAATCACCATCGATTTTCTTTTAGATTCGTGCAAAATGCTTTAAACCCCGTGCGTGTATGTTTCAAGTTTCGTGCGCACAAATCACTCCGTTCTCCTACGGTAGATCTGCCCATCGGAACCAAACTAGGTCCGATGGGCATCGGACCTACACTGCGTTCATTAATCGGACACATCAATTAATTGCATTGTGATACTCCGTCTGCATTGGGTTTTCATAATTTGTTGGGCTTCACCAACAAGCCGGCCTCATGTTGAATTGGGCTCCTCTGCAGTACAAGGTCTCATCAGATAAGACAAGACAAAGGTCTGGACAATATCTGCACAAGGTTGAAAATCTAACAGAGAAGGATAAATAAAATAATTATGATAATTTTCCTTATAGTAGGTGATTGTAATCTTAGAACTATTATGTCTTCTTATCTCTATGAAACCATCAATGTAGCATTTTAGACAAGCTCATGGAATTATTCAAAACATTCATCTTTAAAAACTTTAGATTAAAACAAAATTCTAGTTCTCTATTATACAACCCATGAACAAGATACAAGAATAAGTTGATATGAGTCAGATGATGATAATCTAATAAGACACAATGATATCATTTTCATGATGTTACAATGCACCACTGTACTCCCTGCTTTTATAACCTTACAGTTTCAATCACCATCAGAGTGATAAATGTACTGAGATATATTATTAGTAGCTTTAGTGTACATCAATTTTAGAATACATTCTTTGAAATTATTGACACTATTAATTAAAGGTGTCCCAATTAAGAACTAGAGTTAAAGATTGTCAAACATCACTTCAAAAAGATGCATGCAAATTTTGGTTCGATTTCTAATTTGTTGTTTATTCATCAATCACTAAAATCAGTTGTTGTATGTTTAAATTATTTGATGAATGATTAAATCACTTTTATATTGATTCGAATTTGATACATACGAATACTAAAATGATTTTAAAAAAAACACTTGCATTTTTATAATTTTATTTAAACAATATCGTTGATCTATAATTTCCTTTTGGAAAAGGCAATTTTATGAAAAATGTACCTTTTCTTTAATACAACATAATTTCTTTTAAGAAATGCAAAGTGGTAAAAACTCAATTAGAAAACAACACACACAACATGCAAAATTGATTACTTTCTTGAGAACAATTTTTTTCTTTGAAAAGGAAATTAAAACAATGACTTTGATATAGCCTAAAACAAATTGGAGAGTATCATAATATAGAATTTTACTTGAGCAAGTTTTTATTTTTATGGAGAATCAGCTTTTAATTTAACAGTAAAAGATATTATTTTTTCATATGAGAGGTCGCAGATACAAAACCGGATGAAGATCTTTTACTACTGACATTAAAATTTAGAAGGATAGGCTTCATCTGTTTCCTAAAAAAAACAGAGAAAATTTCAAATTTTATTTTTCCTCAGTGCACTTGCAACACCATAGTAAGAATTAGAACAGCCACTAAAATACTAGAGGAAAAATTTTGCTTTCAGTCTTTTATGTCATGATTTCCAAAAAAAATTTAGTTAACACAGAAAAAAATCAAAATTAATGATTATCACCCTGCTAGCATTTTTTCAATTCTATCACCTATGCGGATCCAGTTTGCGCACCAAAATGGGTTGGTGCGCGGACTGGGTTGGCGCACCAATTGATGCTCTAACTGGGTTAGCGCACCAAAATTGGTGCAAAATTAGTACTCAAACGGAGTGAAACGCACCGAAGAGCAGTAAAAATTTTGAAACAGTTGGTGCTCGAACCTAGTTAGTGCGCCAACTCAGCCGCGCACCAATCCATTTTGATACGCAACTGGTCCGCGTGGATGGTAGGATTAGAAAAATCTCACCAGAGTAGTCATTTATTCATTTATTTGATTTTATGCTTTGCTAACTAAAAAAAATTTGGCATGATTTAATTCTTTTGTGAAGATCAAGGAAAGGAATATCCATTTTCTAGAAAATCAATGTCGGCGTTGGAATTCTCCTTGGCCTTATCTTATTTCTGTCCTTTTTTGTTTTGTTTTGTTAGTTTTTCATGAAGTTATATAACAAAATCTACAAGATGATGGCAGTGACTATTTTTTTCAGCAGAGATCCGAATTAAAATTTTAACAGAAGTTGAATTTAAAAATTAGGAGGATAATGTACATCTTGATAATAACATTGTCGGTTATAATGAAGACGACGTTCAAATTATATAAAGGTAGTGTTTTGAGGATTTAGAAGAAAAACTACTAAGACAGTGTAGGCTGGCAAAAAAAGCCCGTGGTTTGTGGCTCGCTAGTGTAGGTTGGCAAAAAAGCTCGTAGTTTTCTGGCTCGCTTGATATCAGCCTGTGACTCGATTAGTAGCAACTTGTTCGTTAGTGGACCGAGTTAAAACTAGCTCGCTCGCTACAGACTCGAGTCAAAATTAATGAGTTTGAGTTTGGTCTGACTCGGCACGAGTCAGTTCGGTCATTAATGAACTATTTAATTTACGTAGTTTAATAGTTTAATCGGATCCGTTCACTTCAAGTTGGGATACTATGGTCTATGGATGTTATAGCAATGTTAAGTAATTGGACTTTGGACTGTGCTTAAGTTGATTGGTAATTTTGTATGGAATATGTGAATTAATTATAAGCAACTAAGTTAATTTGTTTGATTTGGTATGCATGAATTTATTCTGTGAACTATGTTTGTATGAATTTAGAAATTTGATATTTTTGTATGTATGAGTTTAGCTGCAAACTTAATTTATGGTAGTTAATTTGCATAGTTGCACTTGCATTAAGAGTATTCATCAATAATTAGTCATATAAATGTTATTTTATTTAGCCATAATTGACAAGATGTGCTATGAAAATTTAAGATGTAGCAAAAAAGAAAATATACAAATTTATAAATCTGCCAAGCTGGTAACAAGTCAACTGAGCTCGTTCGAACAATCTACGAGTCAGTCTTGAGCAACAGTTTGGCTCGAGACCTAAAATCCAAACTCGCCGCTCAGCTTGATCCACAAATAAGCTGATTACGAGTGAGGCTTAACTCGCTTTTAGCGGCTCATTGTCACCCCTAAGACAGTGTAGTGTTTATAAATAGTAATTCATATATGCATTGAAAATTGAAAAAGTTACCATATTTTATCACAAAATAGTTTAGATCAAATCATATTTACGTATTATTTTAGCATAATTTATTTTAAAATAATTTAATAAAACTACTTTGAAATTTACACCATCTATTAAATAATTGGAAGGAAAAACATAGTGTTTATAAATAGTACTTCCTATTATGTATCAAAAATTGTAAAAAAATCTCATATTTTATCTCAAAACAGTTAGATCAAACCATATTTATAAATTATTTTAGCTTAACATTTAAAAATATAAAATTATAAATTCATAAAACTACTTTAAAAATAATAAATATGTTCGAAACATTCGCCAACTATCTATTACATAACACATCCGTACTTCAAATCAAATTGCCAAAATCCTCTCTTTTCGCTGTGTTCTAACCCTTTGTTTAAACAGAAAAAAGAAAAGAAAAAAGCAATGGTGATTTTGGTATTTCGAAAATTCATATATAAATGAATAATAATTAAGAGTTTTGTACAAAACTAGCAAATAACAAATATAATACTTTGCCCAACAATTGATTGCTACCGCCGCATCTTCTGCGTTAACTCAAAAGAAAATCTTTTGAGTTTAATGATTTCAGCCTGATCTGAATCGGAGCTAATTTGATACACGTCTAAACGCACAAAACTCTTTAATATTAGTGCGGATCTCAATTGGACGGTCCAAAATATATTAATGCACGTTCTGTTAATGCAGAGGACACAAATTCGCAAAGATATGTTGTTGTTTTTTTTTTTTTTTTTTTTTTTTTTTTTTGCATCACCTTAGGTTCTTTAGAGCAAAAGCAGAGAAATGCCTTTATAACTCCATAAGTTTAGTACATCGAATAATCTTTTTGTTGATTTGGAAAAGATTATTCGTTGATTTGGAAAAGATATTCGATGCGGGTCCAATAATTATTTTTCTTTATAACTCCAGAAATTTAGTAACTTTCAGCAATTGTTGGGTGATTTTTTTATTACAAATGTGGGTCCCATAATTATCTTTTATGAAATTATCTCCTAAATATTCTTACTTCACTTAATTTTTTATTATTTTCTTTATATATACTTGATTATTGTGAAAAAATAGTAAAAAAAAGTAAAAAAATTTCAAAAAAATATAAAATTGGTCTCTAAGCATATTTTAATATGGAGGTCTTGTTGAACGGTTTAGATTGACTGTTTGAACTTTGAGAACAAAAATAACGATGTAGGATATATGATTGAAGCACAAAACCAATGGTGCATTTTAATTCACTCATAATTGTGAATGTATATATAGTTAGTTTAGTATAAACAATTTGTTTGACAGTTATTACGTAGTTTGGTAAAATTAAACTACATTTAATATTTGTCAACAGCTGTCTTATCTTCTAAACTCATTTATAAACTCTCTGGCTTGCAAAATACACACTTTACTGTTAGATAATAATGTATGTTGGCAATTTTAAACTTTTATACACACTGCCTCAACTATTTTAAAATATACACACAGTTATTATCTAATGTAGACTTCTATTACATGATAAACACAACACTTGCATATTATTTAACGTACATTTTTTAAGCAAAAATTAGTTGGAGGTAACCGGGGAGAGGATTCACTAAATAACCGGGGAGAACTATTAGCGACAAAGAAAATGTTTTTCGTATGAAAGATCATAAGTTCGAAAATCAAATAGAAATTTTTTTTTGTGAATATTAAATAGTTAGATAACTTGATCTTCAACCTAATATAATATTCTAGAATGTTTAGGAAGCTAAATAATATAATATGATCATTATTTCTTTTGATACAATTTACTTGTTCCATTTCAAAGGTTAATCTATTAAAAAAACAGTTTTTAGTTTAATGATTAAGATTCAAATAGATATTGTTTATGAATAATAAATAGTTAGACAATTTGATCATCAATTCTTAAAAAAAAAAAACACGCACGCTCGGTGCCAAACTCAGAGGAAATTTGGAGCAAGTAATTGTCAGATTTTTAGTTTTTAGTTTTTGTACTAAAATTTACCAGAACAGAATCAGCCTTGTCGGAGAAAAGACCCATTAAGTGGGTCCCGACTCCCGAGCGCATAGATGCTTTTCTCTCTTCTTTTTTACTAAAATTTTAGCTTTCATGCATTGGCCAGCATAGATGCTAAAATAGATAGAAGACAGCTATGCGATAACTTCTTCTTTCCGGATGGGATTTTTTTTAAAAACCATAAATAAATAATTACATTTACCCAACCAACATGATGACCGAAGTTTTACAAAAACCCATCAGAACCGAGATGCCAATTCGGTCGAACGAATTTTTTTTCTCGGACCGAAATTGGCATTTCGGTCCCCTCTTTTTTCACAACCAAATCACATATTAAAGCTTGTGGCCGACGTGTGGCCCCCTTTGGATCGAACAGGCCTGAACCGAATTGCCAATCGGTCGAAGGATTTTTTTTTTTCGGACCGAATTGGCAATTCGGTCAGTTTTTGTTTTTTTTTTTTTTTTTTTTTTTAAGAGACAAATCTAACACTGAAATTAAATTTTTAAGAGACAAAATCGTCGATCAACTGTTCAACATGATTATCTAAATAACATGTGATTGCAAATCAAATTTTACTTTTTTGAATTTTTTACTATTTATTAAGATGGGTACAAAATTCAATGGTCTGAATATGACTATTTTTTGTAAAATACTTAATAATAGTAACACATTCAAAAAATGTAAAATTTGATCTGCAAGCACATTTTATTGTGGAGATCATGTTGAACGGTTTGGATCGACGATTTGGACTTTGAAAATGAAAAAAATTGTTGTTGTAACTTTAGTATGAATATGCTAATATATGTCAAATTTTGATCATCATAAAAAAAAAAAAAAAAAAAAAAAAAAAAAAAAAAAAAAAAAAAAAAAAAAACTGGACCGAATTGCCAATTCGGTCTAGGCTAAAAAACCTCTGGACGAATTGGCAGTTCGGTCTGGCTTGTTTTTTGATTTTCTGTGACGCTTTTTCTACGCTTTTTCTACAACCGGTGAAAACAGCAAGGACCGAATTGCCATTCAGTCCAGAGAAAAAAAAATCCTTCGGACCGAATTGGACAATTCGGTTTTGATGGTTTTTGTAAATCTGACCGCAATCATGCTGGTTTGGTTAATTTAATTATTTTAATTATGGTTTTTAAAAAAAATCCTTCCGGATGGTTCCTGTCTTTTTCCTGATCCTGAACTTTTCTTATCAGTTCCTGACTTCAGACCGTTTAATATTAAAATTTATTGAAAACTTGTCAAAGTATCTAACTTTTACAACTATTAAGGTTTTTTTTAAATATATAATTAAGCTCGTGTTGAAAACTTGTCAAAGTATCCTACTTAGTGGGCATAATCTTTTAATTCTTTAAAGCTATGTTTGGATGACACAAGAATAGAGGTTATTTTAGAATATGAGTTGTTCTAAAATAAACAAACTTATTATTTATTTTGAGAATAAGTTTTTATATTTTGTGGCAAAAAATAATATTTTTTTTGTATGAAAGATTGTGAGTTTGAAAATCGAATAAAAAATTCTCTGTGATTAGACAGATTACTTAATTCTCAATCTCTTCTAAAAAATATTTATCATTTAAAATTTTTTCTAAGATAGATATTGACAGTATAATCAATATGGACGGTTGAAAAATAGAGATGATCTCATGCATGGAGAAAAAAAAATAACAAAACATTACAATTTTTGTTTTACCAAAGTGTAATAATAGAAACAGGGGTGAAAGAAGATATAGGGTAAAATATGCTAACATCTCTTATAAATTGAAAATTTTGCAGTTTATCCTTTAAAAAAAATTTAATTTTTGTAACAATTGTTACTAATAATCTTTCTTATAAATGAAATTACACAATATTATCATTCTTAATTTTTTTTTGTTCCGTATATAAGTAGAAAAGAAATTGGACTATGACTTTGAATTTTGAAATGATAGTAACAACTCAAATAATTCTGTGGAAAAAATAAGAAAGAAAAAATATATAAAAGCTGACGCCTGGTTATGAGGTGGCAAAAATTTATTCTACCAAGAAGAAAAAATGCTTATGAGGTGGCAAAGTTCTAGAAAGAGCAAAACCTCATATTTACTAAATTAAGATTTTACCAACAAAAAAACAAAGAGAAAAAGAAATTTGAAATTGATCCACTAGCATACCTAACACCAAATTATTGAAGAGAAAAAAATACCACTCTTCAAAATGGGTATTTGATATTTTATACAGAAAAGACAGGGGTCTTCTTCCACTGGCAATTTTATGTAATTCAATTTGGTGCCAGAAGATTATTTTACAAATTACTTTAGAACTGATCTAATAGTAGTAAGATGCTCTAAAAAAAAAGCAGTAGTAAGATGCTGATTCCATTGGCTGCCCATGAATTGATGCATTAGTGCTGATTAATTGTGGCACTAAAGCTTGTAGGTAATTATGATTTTAACCTGGCCATGTTTTGCTATTAGGATTTTGCATGATTCTAGATTGCAAGAAACTGTAAAATTTGGTGTTCACTACGTACTTGTTTTCATAGTTTTTGTATTTTGCATATGGTGCACAGAGAGATCAATATATTTTAATTGATTTGAAATGAGTTATGATGTGAAGATTATGGTGATGATATCATTTTGTATAAATTACAACGCACAAATAAGATAATATAGTAGTATATTCTTTTGGGAAGTGCTAGTCATGCATGTTTTTTCCTGAGTAGGAAAACCATCAGTATAAAAATGCAAAATAGAAGTTGAGAACCATAATAGTAATTCATTATGAAATGGGAACATGTCGTCCATTTTAAAGGCCACTTTTTCAAAAAGAAAATTAATTTATAAGAAAATATTATGATTTAGAGTTATTGAGCTCACAATATAGAAAATAAGTATAATAATTATCAGATTAACAACACTTTGATTTTGAAAAAAGAAGAAGATGTGGATATTAGCAAAATCAAATTTAAATATTAAGCACTTAACTATTAATATAAGATGCCACAAATACCGATATTTTTATTAATATCCAAAGTTTAATACAAATTATTAATTATGCCCAGATTTCTAAACTTTCGCTAGAAATATCCAAGCCGGCCAGAAAATGCCGGCTTAGGTACCCCAGTAAACCGGCCATTTTCTGGCCGGCTTACTCCATTTTTATTTTTTTATTATTTTTTTTTATAGAGAGACACTATGAAAATCAAAATATTGAAATTTAGCACTAAAAATTTGAAATTTTTTGTTTAAATTTATTTGTTATATTACTTCTTTTAATATATAATTAGCATATTTATACTAAAATACGCTAGATTAATTGAAATTATGTTGAATAACACTATATTATGTTAAATTACGCTAAATTACATTACATTACGCTAAAATACGGTAAATTAGGTAAATTCGCTAAATTACAAATGAATAAGGAGGATATCTTCACTGAAAATGCGAAAAACGGCGATGAAACTTCAAACGGTCATAAAACGGCGCTCGAGTGTCCGATTTCAGCAAATGACAACTTTTCGGAAAGCTTGCGAAAATGCGCATGCGTCCGTGCCGGCTATGCTGAATTTCGAAATTCAGAATCGCCAAAAAATAAAGGGAAGAGCCTCAAAACTTGAGTTGAAGTTTCCGATTCAGATTTTCATTTCTATCATTCAATCCAAGTAGCTCAGTAAATTAGTTACATATTGAACTTGCAGATTACCAATTTTTACTATTTTTGGAATTTTTTTACTATTTTTTATGATTCAAGAAAGATGTGCAAAATCAGTCTATTATAGCGTAATTTTGTGTAGTTTAGTGTTTTTTTTACCGTATTTCAGCATAATTAGCGAAGTTATTGTAATTTAACGTAATTTAGTATAATTGAACATAATTTATTGTAATATAGTGTAATTCAACATAATTTCAAGTAATCTAGCGTATTTTAGTATAAATATGTTAATTATACATCAAAAGAAGTAATATAACAAATAATTTAAACAAAAATTTCAAATTTTCAGAGTTAGGTTTCAATATTTTGATCTTCATAGTCTCTCTCTAAAAAAAAAAAAAAAAAAAAAAAAAAATGGAGTAAGCCGGCCATTTTCTGGCCGGCTTGGGTATTTTTAGCGAAAGTTTGGAAATCTGGGCATAATTAATAATTTGTATTAAACTTTGGATATTAATAAAAATGTCGGCCACAAATATATCATATGTTTAATGAATTTCAAGATCTATTTTAAAAGTTAGACAATAGGTTTAATTTTTCTTGTTATATTTAATTTGAATTTCTCAACTATTTTTTTCTCATTCTTGTGTGATAGTAAAACATACAACACCACTAATTATTGATAGATATGTGAGCACTATAACATAGTTGTATCATTCATCTATGTCAAAGTTCTTGACTGTGAGTCTGCATACAATTTGCAAATCGATGTCTAGATTTAATCTAATAGTAAAAAAAAAACTCGGTCATATAAAAACTAGTTAATATCTTCTATATAAGAGGTTGCACCGTTACATGTTCAAAATTCAAATGAAGAATTTCTTAGTAAATATTAATCGGAATTCAGATTCAGTGTAGTACCCTACTGTATATAATGAGATCTGCATTGTCATTTTTAATCTAAAATGAATCTTAAAGCAGACTCCCTGTAATTCAAACATACACTGAAATTATTTTGACTCGGTTGAGAACTCATTGTACATTAAGATATATAAAAAAATACGTTTCCTATTAAATAATTGGATCACTTGACCACAACCTTCACTAACAAAAAAAATATTTAACAAGTACAGTAACAACGTTGAGCACAGAGACCACAAGCCACAGTTACACTAGATCATGGAAAGTTTTTTCTCTCAAGTCTCAACCTTCCTAGTACTATATTTGGTTACAATTTTAGAATAGACAGAATAACAAAATTGACATTTATCTTATTAGAATAGATTGTTTTAATTTTTTGTGAGATTAATTTGTTTCAAACAAGTTTGATTCTCTATTTTAATTATTTTAATCCAATCAAATATCAAATAATTTGTTCTAAAAAATATGTTATTGTCAATCCAACTAAAGAGGTTTGAGTTGACAATCAACCACCATAAATAAAAAGGCAAAAAAATTTGAAAAACGCTCTCCTCCACTGATCTCTCCAGTATGTGTCTCTCTCTATCTTGCCCTCTCTCCCTCCATGTAATTATGTCTTAATTGCATAATAACCTAAGCGAAAACAGCGGTGAGAGAGAGAGAAAGAGAGCTCAGATCGCATCCATGGAAGGCGCCACCAAGCTCACGACAGCGTACCTCGTCGGAGGGATCATACTCCTCGGCGCATCAGCTGTTCTCGCGGCGCAAGTTTACGGCGGCGCCTCTCTTCCTCAATTTCTGGCGAAGAGGAAGAGGGGGAAGCGAAAGCCTGTTAGGGTTTACATGGATGGATGCTTTGACATGATGCACTACGGCCACTGCAACGCGCTCAGGCAAGCGCGAGCGCTTGGAGATGTGCTCGTCGTTGGTGTCGTTAGCGACGACGAGATCACTCTCAACAAGGGCCCACCTGTCACTCCGCTCCATGAAAGGTGAGTATTTGATTTGAGCATTAGATGCATTTGTTCATAATTTGGTTTGATTGGATGGAGGAACGGTCAATCTAGGCGGTACCGGTGTTTTTTTTTTTTTTGGAGGGAAAGGTGGTACCAGTTGCTTGGCAGCTTATGCAAGGTGTCTCCATTCTGTAATTAGATTTTAATTATTTATTTTGGTTTTTGATCTATAGATTCTCATATCTACTAAGGTCAGGAAATTAGCCATCTTGTTTAAGAATTATTTGTCTGGCTGGATTGTACGTTTCTATACCAACATATTGTACCGACTTGGTCATTCATATTGGTATTGTACCTGCATCATGCTTAATTGAAAGCATAACTAAGGTTTACGAACTGCTGAAAACTTTGTATCTTACTGAACGGATGATTTCCAGTCGGGCTCCGTTCTACTATGTACCACCAAATACGCAATTGTTGGCTGGTACCTATTGTTATACTGTATGCTGATTCTATCTTTATCAGTTCTCTATTCTATATGAAAAAGTCAATTGAAGGATAATTCAAAGGGATCTTTTCAAATGAAGTATCTAAATGAATAAATCAATAAAAAAGAAACTTTCACAACTGTTGTTATTCTTCTAAATAAAAAGAACATAATTTGTGATGTTTGCAAAATACTGGCCCCATCAAAGAAGCATACTGTATTCCTAACAGAAGTTGAACCTATTGAAACGTTAATTGGGGTGAATAATATTGAGTTTCTCTTTAAAATTAAAATTTCACTCTTTGGAATCTTATGATATATCTCACTTATCTATATTTCATCTTAGTCACTTAGTTAATGGAACCTGAATGCAATAGATCATGAGTTGAGTCCTGTTATAATGTAAGATGTGAAGTTTTCCTAGCGCTATGTTGATGTGCGAATAAGGGTACAACTCTTCCTCCTTATAAGAGTGGTGATATATGAGTAATCCCCTTAGTCCCACTGCTTATTCTCTTAGCAAACACAGCCTAGAGATAAAAGAACATTCTTACCAAACATAGCCTAGATAGTGAGTTGAGGCCTTGTGAGTGTGGGGATAATGGCTGTCTGGGTAAGTTCCAAAAACTGTGCATGTGTTGTGCAAACAAGTTGAAATAGTGGGCTTTTAATTTTTGGCAGGTGGACCATTATTTAATTTGTATTATTTGTTCATCTTTATAATTTTTTGTTAATAGGATGATAATGGTAGGGGCAGTGAAATGGGTGGATGAGGTCATACCTGATGCGCCTTATGCAATAACCGAAGAGTTCATGCACAAATTATTTAATGAATATGACATTGATTATATAATACATGGTGATGATCCTTGCCTTCTGCCTGACGGTAGTGATGCATATGCTCTTGCCAAGAAAGCCGGCCGGTACAAGCAGATCAAGCGTACTGAGGGGGTTTCAACAACAGATATAGTTGGTAAAAAGTTATTAAGAATTTCAAATTGTTATATTAATAGAGTGGAATTATTTCTTCTTGTTGATAAAATTACGTACTGGCAGTATACATGGTGTGAATGGTTAGTCCTTGTTTGATTTTCTTTTTTATTAGCACAATGCTAAGTACCTGTGTATACCAAACAGTGACAGCCTGACTATTCAATTGCAATATTTTTATCCCTAAGTTGCATACTTGAGGGTGCTAATGATAATTTGGATCAAATCGAAAGTCCATAAAAGTTAATTAAAATATTGGGATAAAATGAGGTTTCAGTTTCAATGAGTTTATGACTTTATTGCAGAACTCATGGTAAATAGAAGCTAAATTTGGCTGAGTTGAATGGTACAATTGCATATTCAGGACAGAGAGTTTAAATGAGTCAAATGAAATCTTATTGCAATTAGGTTTTTGTATTGCTAACTAATTAATTATTAATAAAGGCTGAAGTTAAGATGAAACTAAATTCAGAAAATAAATGGGTAAAGTGCAAACTTAGTTGCGGCTTAACTGATTCTTTATCTAACAACTGAAGGTAAAATGACGTTCAACTGAGTCAATTCATGCTTAACTGAGTTTTAATTTAACACTGATGGTAAGGTGGATAAAATTTCAACTGACCTCACAGTTATTTTACAGTAGATGCTAAATGAAGGTTGGTTTGGATTACACCGGACTCAAATTTACATCTTTTTATTTAGTTTCAGATTAATAGTATTAACATGCTTTGAAATTTTAGGTAGAATGCTCCTTTGTATGAGAGAGAGGTCCCTTGGAGAAACTCAAAATCACTCATCTCTGCAGAGGCAATTCAGCCATGGCCACAGCCAGACAGGAGATAGCAGTAACACTGGTACACTAACTAAGATCTCGAATTTCTTGCCTACTTCTCGACGTATTGTTCAATTCTCGAATGGGAAGGTAATATTATCATCCACCTAATTTTAGGCTTTCCATTACAACAAATTAGGATTCATTTTGTTAGATGATGTCAGTGCATGGTCCAAAGTACTGATCTTTAGATAAATATTAGTTGAGAGGAGTTCCAATGCCTCATGTCTTTCATGCCTCATTGTGCCTCATATCATTTGTCTCTGTTTGCAAAGTTCAAATAGTCGATCCAAACCGCTCAACATGATCTCCATATTAAAATGTGCTTGGAGACCAAAGTTTATATTTTTTGGAATTTTTTTACTATTTTTTAGATAGGTACAAAATCCAAAAAATATAAAATTTGGTCTCCAATCACATTTTAATATGGAGATCATGTTGAGCGGTTTGGATCGACTGTTTGAACTTTGAAAATGGAGATAAAGGATGTGAGGCATGATGAGGCTTGTTAGACACGGGGCATTTGAACCCTCATATTGGTTTGAACTCATATATTCTTCCTTCAAATTTTTTAGCTTAATAAGCAGTTTGGACCACAGCAGATTGAATAGCTAACCTTAAATAACTTATATATATTACAGTGAGTCCTGTTGTGAACATCAAAGGACCTTTTTTAATGCAGTATTATTGTACAGATTTGCATAATGTATAAAAACAGTTTATGAGGATTTACCTAGGTGTTATAATGTCGAAATTCAGGATATGACTAGGGTGTTGCAGTAATCACAGAAAAGTGAAATAGAAATCTATGAGAAGGAAAATTGTATATATTATTGTTTGAAATGTTTTTTCTGCAATGCATGTTTTACATACTTTGCAATGATTCTTCTCTTAGTTCTTGATTTTTTTTTAACAGGGTCCTGGTCCAGATTCAAGGATAGTTTACATTGACGGTGCATTTGATCTATTCCATGCTGGTCATGTTGAGGTCTAATTCTTCACTCTCTCAATATTATTTTATTTTGAATTACTTTTCCTAATTTGACAAGTAGCTGGACTAAACACATCTTCCAAAATGACTTTTGAGTTTCATAGAATCTTCGTTTTACCCCATTTTTGGTTTTATCAGATATTGAGGATCGCAAGAGAACTTGGTGACTTTTTACTCGTGGGGATTCACACAGACCACACAGTCAGGTAATTTTGCTAGTTCGCCTTTTTTGTTTCTAGCTTCTGTTATGTAGTGGTGTTGCACTTAATTCTCATGTATGTTTCTTGATCAAAGAATTTTCTTTGTGCATTTTTTATTATAGTACCACTCGGGGCCCGCACAGGCCAATAATGAATTTACATGAGAGGAGTCTGAGTGTTTTGGCTTGTCGTCATGTGGATGAGGTTATCATTGGTGCTCCTTGGGAAGTTTCTAAAGACATGGTATTAATTTAAAAAAAAATTTCTCTATTTCAAAAATATTAACAGATGACAAATTCCATATTTACCCTTACAAAAGGTCGAAATGCCATGTATCCTGTGCTTTTGATAAATGCATGGTATTGTCATGTAGGGTGCAGTTAAACTAGCAGTGATTTAATTATTGATTTCAAATTCTTTTCAAACCCTTGCAGATTACTACGTTCAACATCTCGTTGGTTGTTCATGGGACCATTGCTGAGAATATGGATTTTCTCAAGGTAAGCTTCAGGAAATTGAACCTAATTTGCTAATGACAAGCTGATGGTATTACTAATCTAATAATGCTGTAACGGGTTTGATTATTTTCAGGAGGAATCAAACCCATATGCAGTGCCAATGGCTTTGGGAATATATCAGCAGCTCGAAAGCCCTCTAGACATCACCACCAGTACTATTATTAGAAGGATAGTTTCTAATCACGAGGCCTTTCAGGTGAATTAATAAGATCATAAATATACATTTGTTGGTTATGATTTAATATAAAATAACCATCCGCTGATGTTATAATCTTGCATATCCCTGTGCTTAAAATTGTTTTTCTTTCATCCTTCTTTTATCTTTCCACTGGACTTTTTTGGGGTTTTCATATGTGCAATTCTAGCTGGGGTATCAGAATCCTTAATGCTAGATTCTTTTTTATCCGAAGGATCTTATTGGTTAGATTAATATATAATTCTGGAAACTATTTAATTTGAATGGGCGAAAATGAAATTGTGTGCAGAAACGGAATGAAAAGAAGGAAGCAAGTGAAATGAAATACTACGAGAGCAAAACTTTTGTGTCCGGCGAGTGACAACTTTACAAGGTCTACTTGGTAAATTATTAATTGGCCTTGTTAGGCCTGAGATCTCAACAGCTCATGTTCTGAGAGTTTGAATTTTGTTTTCATTCTTTTTTAATCTTTTTCCTTCAGTAGTTATATAGGTCTATCCTTGAAGAGATATGCCTCAAGTAAGAGAGAAGGGATATTTTATATTGTACCATTTCCCTCTCTTTTATCTTAGATGGTATAGTTATTGTTTGAACCCTTAGCGTTTTTGTTTTATAGCATAGTTTAGTGTAATATTTTGATCCAGATGCTAGGGAAATAAACTTGAATAGTATCTTCTTGAAAATAATTCACTGAATGATATCTGAAATTTCAGAATGGTGATGTTTACAATTGAGTTGCTTATTATGCCAGAGAATTTGTTGTATCTCGATGACGTCAAATTAACCAGTTGTAAAAAAATAAAATGTAGTTTTATTAGGCTTTTGCAGTAAATAAATGATTACATAGTGATGACAAAATAGTTGAAGAAATTTGATATTCTTTACTATAAAGATGCATAGAATGCAATTTCTTTATTTAAATTTGAAGAACAAACTACTTTGAAGCTTGGCCCGGGGGGAATTTATCATTATGGGACATAGAGGGCTTTGTGCCTTTCAAAATAGGCAACATTTATTTGGTGTGATAACATTTTGGGTACTAAAATAGCATGGCCTAAATTTTATTAGGTAGCATCTAAGATTCTTAGGCATAGATATGCTGTTATAGATTGAAAGACAAGATGTACGATTACCTCATAGCCATATGATTTGATGTGATATTGTCATAGCATAAATTGAAACAGTATAAAAACTTATTTATTGTAATAAGAAAAGAGTACTTCAACATATAATGAATTAGCAAGGATATAATCTAATCCGAATTTGATTGACTCTCTTGGATACTATTTTCTAACTATATTTTTTATTTTAATCAATAGAAAACTGACTGTATTTTTTATAAATTCCAGTAATAGACATACCAAGTATGAACTCGAACCGGGCCAGGTTCACGAGTTCTCTAGGCTGGACTTCAACCTGACCCGACATGTCAACATCCTAGTCAGCTTTCAGTGATTCTGGAAGAGGTGGCGGGTTGGTGATGTGTAAGAATCTCATGATTTGGAATATGGAAAAAACTTTTGGTCCAAGGAATTATCATATATTGATTGATTATTCATACTGATATATACATCATACATGCATAGATGGTAGAGGGTCACATCCTTTGATTCTCACCACTTATGAAAGCTACAGTTTACCTATACATGGTGTAGCTTAGGGAAGTATGTTTGAATAAATGCCACTCAAATTTTCCGTGATTTTAGGTTTGGTTTCCAAGTTTAAAGCACTTTAAATTGAGGCACTGAAGTTAGGTTTATCCGTTTAAAAACCATGTTTGAAAAGTGAAAGCTATTAGGTAGGTGGGATGGTATGTATTTATGTTTACTACTAAATTTTAGCAAGTTTCAAGAGCCTACTATATAGTCATAATCAAAGCTTCTCTGAAATTATTTTTATCATTATATTTGGAAAACATTTGATAGGTTCATACATACCAAGTGTATACTACAATGTATTCAATAAAATAGAAGATGTGCAAATTGCAAAACCAACTTTTTATTATTTTATTATTATCTCAAAAGAGGATTGTTTCAATGCTAGCTTTCAGGTATTAAACTATTAATTAAACATTGTTCATGTACTATACCTATAAATAATGCACATTTTGATGTATGGTCTAAATCAATTAACTATTAAAACAAACTATGAAGTTTCAAGCGTGCATATTTTCATTCAAACCCTTATACGCTCTCTCTAAGCATGCTATCTTTCTCTGCAAAAGTAAACATAAATTGTCATGCCTTTAACTGTTTTTATAACTTTTCTCTGTTTGTTTAATAAAAGTGACATTGCAACCTTTCACATAATCTATTTAACCAACTAAAGCGACTAGAACGGTACAGAAAACTAATTGAGGGAGACACGCATGGTTAAGAGCTTTTCTTTACTGTATTTCTTTCAATGGATCAATAGCAGGAAAAAATTTCATGACAGATGATTTGATACCAAACTTTTTATTTTCGTAAAATATTAAAAGGAAGAGATAAGTGTCCTCCTCGCACTCTATGTAGCTTCGCCACTGTCTATGACTATTGAACTGATTTTTGATGCTTTATTATTATATCATAACCAAATATTCCTAACAAAAGTAAACTACAATCCTAACTAGCACGTCTCTTCTACTACCTTATAAAAGCTCATATAAAAAAGAATTCCATAAGTGGACTTAATTGGTATTGTACTAATATATTTTAATTGGTACTGTACTAATATGCAATGCTACAACACGGTACTAAAATGCTATAAAATTGGTACTGAACTAATATATAATTCATGCTATAATGCTACATATATAATTGGTACTGTACTAAAATATGAATTCCAACTTTATTCTGAATTAAGTATTTGTACAAATCCAAAGTTTGAAGGACCATTTTAGTTAATTCACTCTAAATAGAATTTTAAATTGGGATTCTTCTGTTGACCTCTCTTGTTTCTAAATCTTGGAGCTTCCCTCTGCACAAATTAAATATAAAATAAAATAATTTTTGAACTGACATGGGTTTAAGATCCCACGTTCTTGGCATAAGTCTACTTTCCCAACTGCCAACTTTATAATGCAATAATGAAAGCAAAGTTAGTTAAGAGTTCTTTTGTTATAAAAAAAGATGCACATAAATGGACCTCTATTTGAAGTAAAGCTTAAGAAATAAGTTTTGATGGAAACTAAAAAAATGGAAGAACATGCATTGGGAACTCATTTGCTATACACTATTATTTATCCACCACTCAACCAACAAAATTTAGCAAAAATTATATATAAGTACAATTTATTCAATGAAAGAAAATCATAAAAAAAATATTATTGAATAAACTTTTACCTCTTTTTTAATTCAATAAGCGTATACTAAATAAGAAGGATAAGATTATTTATTGGCAAAACAATGTATATAAGGTACAATTTTGATGAAGTAAAAAAATTCTTTCTTTAAAAAAATATATTCTGTAAATAATTGTTTGTAAACAAGAAGATTGTAGGGGTGTTGTTTTCTAACTGATGGGATCTGGGTGTCCTGTACTCTCCAAACGCTGTTAGCCAATCTAACTAGTGAAGTCTGGCTTCATCTCCAAATGCGGTGACAGTCTTTGTAGGTTTCATGTCTTTTACTACTGATCTTCAGTACATTTATGTTAGGCAGAAAAAAAAACCACGTGACACACCACTCAGCTAATACAGACAGGGCAGAAGGCTTTTTCATATGTTGTTAATGTGTAGTTTTGTTTTTCTTTCTGCATATGTGAACCTGCACTTTGTATTGTATTATATTGTTGTTTAAATAACAGTCTATGGACAATTTCGCCAAAAAAAAAAACAAGAAGATTGAACATAAATTAATTATCTATACACAGTTTTTTTTTTTTTTTTAATTAGCAGCAAACCTCAAACACTAGCTAGATTGCTCGCAGTGTCGGTAAAAATGATGGAGAAAAAACTAAAACACACAAACATTACTTGCAGGTTCTTATCATTTAGTATAAAACCACATAGAGATGCTGTCATAACTAATTAATACACTGGTACCGTTCGTTTTCCAGTATATGTATCTCTTATAGAAGTCCCTAAACTACTTATATATCTATCTTGTAAAACAATTAATGAGTAGACTTTAGGGGTACATTACAGTGTACATCAATGTTATACCTAATTATAAATAAACCTTCATACTATAATTAAATGGAAAGTTGACTTGTCAACACTAAATGAAGTGCTTGTGAAATCTCAGTGTTCCAAGAAAACGCTGTGTAATCAAGGGAAGCACGCCATGACGCCAATCGCATTTAATGATGCACAGTGCGTACATATAGATTATAATTTTAAAGGTATATTCATATTATATTATTAAAATAAAGATGATTAAATTAGGTTGCATGAGCGCATGAAGCCATGAAGAAGCTACATTTTTGGACTTATCCTACAGTGCGCATTTTCATATAATATTACTTGTAATATAATTATATAAATGTTAACATTGCAAATAAAAAAGGTGGTAGGTGCATGCATGCTACGGTGCTACCAGTGTTATCGGCTCCAATTGCGCTTTTCAACAAAAACTAATCACAAAATTTTATATTGAAGGACAAAAAAATATAAAAATGCACCTATCTATGTGATTACACGTGGCTTTATTTTACTTTAACAAATATAGGTAACATATATATCCAAGATCAAAGATGTGTGTGTGTGTGTATGTATGTATGTATGTATGTATGTATATATGTATGTATATATATATATATATATATATAAAGGAGGGATCTAAGTTACAACAATTTGAGTTACAACGAAGTTACAATAACTATTTTTTTCATTTTAAGTCTAAATTGTCGATCCAACCAAACCGTTCAACATGACCACAATAAAATGTGCTTACAGATCAAATTTTACTTTTTTTTTTTGAATTTTTTTACTATTTATTAAGTATTTTACAAAAAATAATCAGACCATTGAATTTTGTACCCATCTTAATAAATAGTAAAAAAATTCAAAAAAAATGTAAATTTGATTTGCAAGCACATTTTATTTAGATAATCATGTTGAACGGTTTGGATCGACGATTTGGACTTTGAAAATGAAAAAAATGATTGTTATAACTTTATTGTAACTCAAATTTGTTGTAACTTGATCCCTCCTCATATATATATAATTGAACTTGCCATAATGCCTCAAATATATAGTATAGGGGTCTTTAGAGATATTCGGAAAATATTTTATGTTTTACTATAAAATCTATAAGTATAGATCCTTGGGAAATTTATTTTTACAAAGCAAGGATGTTTTAAGGATATATATATATATATATATATATATATATATATATATCGTACTTCATTATCGAGTGAGTATTTTTCTGATAACTCTAATTTTTAATATCCTGAAATCGAATTTTTATTTAATAGGGAGCTTATTCAAAATTCGCACGGCAATATTAATAAAAACTGAAATGGTTTAAAATTCGTACTTTGGAAATCTGAACGATCCGAATTTTTCACAAATCAATTTAAAATTTGAAATATCAACTTCTTCATTACCCCTCCCTCCCCCTGGTGTTTTTATTAGTTTGGTTCTTATATTTTGTTTTTTTTATTTACTAGAATAAAATTTGATTTAATTTTATTTATGTTAGATTTTTATCATTAAAATATTTTACTCTTTTGAAAGACGACAAACATAAGTGGACACCTTAGGGAGTCAAGGGGTATGGGAAATTGGAAGTAAAACCCTAGTTTGATAAATCATGTGACTATATGAGCAAAAGGACACAAATTTTCCCTTACTGGCATGGGAGAATCCCCTGACAAGGATTTGTATATAAATAAATAATGCATGCACAAGTGGTGCTTATTAAATTACACTTTTTGATATCAATGCATTAGACCCAACATGAGTTTGTACAAATTTTGCTGGCCAAAGCCAACTAACATGATAAAATACAAAACCACAAGATGAGAGCAATTATTAACTTCTACTATAACATGAGGAGTGGCCATGTGTTTGATGGATCACTTGAGAGTAGGTCCGATTACTTTAAGAGTGGGCATCGGACCTACTCTGGTTTGATAGATTTATCACCGTCAATTTACTTTAAGATTCGTGCAGAATGCTTTAAAATGCGTGCGTATCTGTTTTAATTTTCGTGCACACATATCTTAAATTAGATCGGACGGTCATCATGCTCGTTGAACCTAAAAGTAGATCCGATGGGCATCGGACCTACTCCGTTCTCTTGATGGATAAACAGCCTTTGTTCATATATCTTTTTATTTATTTCTGATGATTATTTTTTTACTATAGAAATCGAATCTTTTGCCTATGTACCATTGAGAACTCTAATATTATATATCAGTATACATGTTAGCTTTTGATGTTTTGAATAATTTCATACCTTTTTTATTACTATCTAACCTGATTATAGAGATCATTATAAAAGATAACTAATAAAACTACTTAATATATAGAGAATTTTTTTCTTAACAAACATTTTACCTTAAAAAGTACTTAGTCAACATATATGTGCTTTAAAAAACATTCTTTTTTGTTAATGATCTTTTAATACACACTAGATCTTTTGTTTGTCTTTTAATTTGATTAGATTATATTTGTATATTTTCACAACATAGCAATAAAAAATAATGATGTACTAAATATTTACAAAAATTTATAAGTCATCTCTAATTGTTAAATTTAATCAGACAAAATCTTAGAAGAGATCTTCTACACTTCACCCCAATTTCAGAAGCGTATAAGGATACATATGTAAGAAGTATTATTTGTATTAGAAAAAGCAACGAAGCTTAAATGAATTGATTGATATCTCTTTGGATTGTCAGAAGCTTATTTTCTGTGCACGATCTCAAAGGGGTCCCCAAATCAAAGCATTTGTTGTCAGTTGTGCACGTTCAAATTTTTTTTAATAATGTAATTCTAAATCGAAAATGCGCAAATTTTATGCGTATGAGCGTATCATACAATCATACATTATAAGCTCAAAAAATACGGGACTAATTTGCAAAATTATCCTGACTGTCATTGATGAGGAATTTTGCATAGGTACCGTTTTATTATAGTTATCGTGATCAACCAGACCAATTAATTAATACTTTGTTTCCCAGTTAACATTGTGAATATCAGTCTTATCATGATTCTGGTAAACTGAAACAAGATGAACTTCAGCATGCTCAAAGTGCTCAAGGAACTTGTTGTGGTGTTTCGGCTAATAATTAGAGATGTTTTGGATTATTCAGGCTGTATTAATTGTCTCTAAGATTAATGACAAACTCTTATTTGTAAAATTTTCATCTTGTTAGGCATACAGTAATGATATATGATATCACTTTATTATAAATAAATCTAAGATTATACTAATATTTTATTAGATTTTTTTTTTTACTAAAATTCTCTAAAAAATATTATTTAGTTTGTAATTTTGAAAACTTCTTCACAATATGCATCTGTATACTACTGCATATGCATTCACGAGTCCGGCTAGTATAACATTGGTGTCATTTCGGCCTATATAACACCAACTCCAAAATCTATCGTATCGACTTCAAACGGTTAATCCAACCGTTCAAACCCTTCTACTTTATGAGTTGTGTGGTTACATGCAAAATTTTATAATTTTTTGAATGTTTTTAGTATCAAATCAAGCGGTCAAATGTGTGAGTTTTTAAGTTAATTTTAATGCATTCATTTTTCAAGATTTTTGACCGCTTGATTTGGTACTAAAATAAGTAGAAAATATTTTTTTTTGCATGTAAACGCACAACTCATAAAGTAGAAGGGTTTGAACGGTTAGATTAACCGTTTGAAGTCGATACGATAGAATTTGGAGTTGGTGTTATATAGGCCGAAATGACACCAATGTTATACTAGCCGGACTCTGCATTCACATATTGTTTATGTACTATATACATGAGCGGAACTAGAAAATTTAGATCGGGGTGGCTGGGAAATAAAATGTAAAAATATATAATGTGATAGATGAAATTTGAACCCAAGACTAACAAAATGAGCAACTTCAACCACTACACTACAAGTAAACATTTGTTATTTTGAGAGGGCGAATCTATATAAAAACTTAAGAAAACAAAAAATTCAATTAAATTTTAATATACATAATTAAAAAAATTAGAATCATGAGGGTGGCTTAGCCACCTTTGAAGTACACTAAGACCTCGCTCCAATTGGGGGTACGGGAGAGAGGGGAAGTGAGATTCACGGTGCGGAGGAGAGCTTCACCTCAGATTGCTCGGTCAGGGCGATTTCACCTGCTCCAAAAGAAGGAAACGGAGAGAAAGCGGAGGAGAAAGATTACTGTTCGGCGGGGAGACGAGGTGAGCACTGTGTTGATTTTTGGCGAAAACGTTCACCCCAAATCGAAGTGTAAGATCACTATGCAGAGGTGAACAAAACCTCCATCTCTTTCCCTTCCCTTTCCATTAATGAAGTTTCACTCCTGATTGTGGAGCACACCCTAAGATCTGCCCCTGACTATATATGTAGTGACCTGCATGCATATTAAAAATCTTATTGCAAAACATTTAACTAAAATAAATGCAAAATATTATCACGTATTGGTAAAAAGAATGAAGATATAAGAAAGATATAGTGGTCCCATGAAAAGTATTTGAAACATGCTTCAATCTTCTAAGGCATTTTTGTCATGAGTTCGTCCATCAATAGCGTGCCACAACGTACATAAAGTCATGTTTGATTGTAGTCTAAACTATGGAATCAAGAGTTTAGATTTAAGTTAAGTCATCAAACATAATTTAATTGAGTTGAATTAAGATGAAATAAGTCGAAGTTTAGACCGGCCTAAAGTGCAAAAAGTTAAGCCACCTATCAAGGTGGTTTAACATTTAGTCCTTCATTTGACACAACTTTTTTTCTTTTTTCTTTTTTTCGCACGATCTTGCATTTGTGTGTGCTTGTTTATTGATTGATCTAAGTTGTGGTATTTTTTTTTCTCTTCTCACTTGTTTTCATTTAGCTTTGATTGATGAAAATAGTTATCAATGGACCAGCTTGATTACTCGAAAAGATTAGCTTTTGTTAAAGTAAAAGTACTTAATTTTTACATTTAGCAATAGACATTAAAATAAAAATAAAAATAAAAATATGTATTTGAATCTAGCATAGACAAATTAAAAATGAACCAGCATGATCTCTTGTTTACATAAACAAATTAAAAAAGCACGATCAATGGACTAGCTTGATTACATTTAGCATAAACAAAATTAAAAAAAATTAGACCTATATTTCTCAATTTTTTTTGGAAACAGAAATAACAAATATTCATTTAAATTCTTTTCTAATAAATTACACCAGAATTTTATTGATTTTACAAAACTTTATTATATAATAACAATAAAAACTATTAGATTAAATGCAACATAAAAAAATAATTAGTTTTGTTTTTACTCTACATATATTTCTCAATGTTTTTATAAAATAAAGTATCAATTTTATCTTCAAACTTAAGAAACATATAATTGTCATCAATAAAATTGCATATGTTTGAGCGTATTTGGATTTTCACCGTACCAAAGTTAACGGTGTTAAGTGAAATTGACAGTACAAATTTTCACCTCAGAGATATTTGAGAGGTATCTTAGAATTACTCTTACAAATACGACAAGATAAAAGTTTGGCAAGTCCTTGCTACAATAATAGTGCTTGATAATCATAATTTTTTTGCCAACTGCAACTGTTGATAAATACTGATTGCTTGATACAGTATCGACAAATCACCACAACAACACAAAACCTTTTTGTTTTTATTTTGACAGACTGTCAGTCATGGTAATTGTCCCGAGTTGAGCATGAAATGTACTGTTTTAATGGTGTCAATTATGCACGAATGCCGGGTCATTTTCTCTGCGACGTGCTTCCACCAGATCAGATTTTGGGTCAAGTCTCAAGTGTGTTGTCCCTTCTCCTTTCTCATTTCTAAGATCTCTATCCTCTCCATTTTAAGTACGGATCGTCTCCAGTAACTTAAAATTTGAGTTTAGATCGGACCGTCCGATCAAAATCCAGCTGAGATAAAATGTACATGTCCACTTTAATATTTGTGTCAAAGCATATCTGATGGTCCCAATCTAATCTCAAAATTTGAGTTACATTAGGTGATAAATTCACTCGTTGTTGTTGGAGGCAAAGATAAATAATTTCGTATCTCCTAAAAGTAACTCAAATTTAAAGTTTGAATCAGAACTGTCCGATCAAAATCTGCATGGATATTAATTCCTTGAAATTTCCATTTGAGTCAAATTGGTCTAAATTCTGATTATGACGGGCCGAATCCAAATTCAAAATTTGTGTTATTTTTGAGAATTTAGACCCATAACAAACTGAGTCTTCTCTTTTTTATGTTGAATTAGAAAAAATGATGAAGTATTATGATTCTAATGTGAAGTATCAATTGAAATATATGTGCATAATATGTAATAAATTTATACAATATAAATTTAAAATGCGGACATTATGCTAAATGACACAGAACTTATCATTTAACCCTCAAAGGTTGTCTTGATCTCTTTAAATTAATTTAATGTTCAAACATTGATGTATAGTTGGAACTTGGAACCAATTTGTGCACATCACCTTCAATATTCATACGTACGGATCTTAAAGTGGATCGAACAAACGTAAAACCTATTGGGCTCAAATTTGAGTCCGATTTCCATTGGATCCAAATTGGTCCATGTATAGTTAGTTATCTCTTATCTTTCTTGTACCAAATAATGCCAATGAGAAATGGATATCTCCTTTTGGCCTGGACTGGAGAGAAATTGAACTGGTTGGTTTGGGCTCGAGTACCTGTCCGTATCGATAAGGACCGAGTGCGGTGAACCCAGTAGAGCACATGTGCACCAGCTCCCGCTAATTGAGACAAGTTCTTTCGTGGCTATACCCCCTGTATCCTTTGTGCATGTTACTTCTTATCAAAAGTTGATGTTTTCTTTTTTATTTTAGAAATAAGATATTTGGTTAGGGGAAATTGATAGTGTAATGTTGTTGATTAAAATATTTACTTAACTTGTCTGTTCTTTTTTTAATGAATTCTTTTTAACATTTAATTTCTATAAGTATGTTTATAAAATTTAAGGTGACATGCGTATTTGTGTTTTAACTTTGTATATCACATGTTAAAAGGAGAGAACAAAAGTTGTTCGGTTGAAAATCAAATAAAATTATTTTACTCATTACAAATAATAAAATAAACATATCTAGATTCACGTATCTTATTGTAGAATTTCTTATATTTATATATTATCACATCCGTATCTTCTCAAGAAGAGGATTCCAATATCCATATTTTTCATATCTTAATATTTTAAAACTTTAATAACATTAAATATAAAACTTAAATGTCAAAACAAAACAGTTAAATATGACCTATATTATTTTTTCTATGTATATGTAAAAGATTATGCCATTTCGACTTTATTTTAATTAGTATCGAGAGTTAACAAAACTACACTGATGTAATTTTTGGACGTTGATTTTTTAACTGATTGATTCATATAAAACTAAAATCGAAAATTGATTATTTTGTATGTACATATAAAAATAATAATATAGATCACATCTAACGTTTTATGTACAAAGTGAAAGTATTTGAATCCTCTTATTAGATATAACATTCATATCCATATTTAGAGTAGAATACGGTGCTTTTAAGCTCATCAAGTATTTTGGTTAGCTTATCTTCAAATTAAACATATCGAAATGACTTTAGACCATGAACCAAACTATTGAAACCAATCTACTCACAAATAATGTGGTTAGTATAAAATTAAGTAGTAAAAAATATGGTTTAAATTTATTTTAATACATTCATTTTTAATTATTTTTAACCGCTTGATTTTTTATACTAAATTAATTTAATATAATCATATTACTTTACAGGTTGATCGGTTTTAATGGTTTAAATTTATCGTTTGAAGTCAATCCAATAAATTTTGAAATTAAACTCACAAAAACCTTGAGCTTAAGACCAACCTAGTTCTGCTCTCCATATTTATACATCGTATTGTAGATATAGCACCGCTTATAAAAATATGAACAATATTAGAGTGTATCATTTATGATTAGCTAATCGTTTTCATAAATTTTGAAGCTTTACTACTATATATATATAGCACTAATACGAAAATGTTGTTGCTATTTTGATTTGAATCCAATTACAATTTAGTTCTTTCTTTTTTGGAATAGAGCTGGACTATCACTGTTTTACTAATCCAACATTTCATGAAAATAACATATCAGCACTTGTGGAATTTCGGAGGTCTGATTTTCACATTTCTCTTTCAAGAAAAAACATACTAGTACTTTTCAAATAAATACTATTTCAAATTATCCGAACAATATATTCACAATTCTAAGTAACATAATATTAACACTTTTGTAACGCTATTCAAATTAACATTTTTCTCACGTTATTCTCGCAGAATAACTCGGACAGTGGTATGTTTGTTAATGATTTAAACACATCCTAAAAATTTAATAATTGAGGATCAATCTTTGGTTTGCTTGACTAAGAAAATGCTCTTCTGGTGAAAGTTTATGTATTCAAAATCCGATAGAGAGATAGAGAGATTCTTTATAGATATTGATTGAAGTTCAAACTATGAATAACTTGCTATTTTTGAAAACAAGTTATTCGGTGTTTGGTTGGGTTATAATAGCTAAAATAAGGAACCATTCTTATTAGAACAAGCTATTTAATAAGACAAATGTCAATCTAATAAATTTATTGGATTTTAACGATTTGAATTCGTCGTTTGAAGTCAATCCAATAAATTTTAGATTTTGAGTTTACAAAGAAACTTGATGAATTCAAGAACACCCTGATTCTACTCTTTTTTTTTAAGATTAGCGGCGAACTGCCCTCCTTTTTTTTTATAAAAGTAAAAATCATCCCACCGATTTCATTGAAACCATTTGTTCAAAAAGAAAAAAAGAGGCATCTAACTACTGTTGCTAATCTCATAAGCAAAACATCCCTATTAAAGTTCAAACAAAAGTCACAGAAACAAAAGAGGCATCTAACATCCCTATTACATCAACATGAAACAAAAGTCACAGAAACCTACATCCGAACAGTTTGTTCAGCAATAAAAGATATCATAATAAAATCATATGGTACCTTAATCAGCAAAAATCTGAGCCAATACATTAAAGTTTGAAAGTGAACCCTTACCAATGTTTTTGCTAAAACAATCAAACTTGAGTTTATCTATAACGATCCAATTAAGATAGAATCACACCATGTAATATATAGAAAACAAGAAAAATTAGAAAAATTTGTCTCAATAAAGGGCATGTGTTGCAATTAAAGACAACTACTAATCCTTGTTGCAAATTTAAATTGATTATTATATATTTTTTTAAACAGTTTGAGATCAAGTCTAATATTTACAAAAAAATCTTTATTCTAATTCCGAACGTATAATTTGTCACACATAATATTATTTTTTTAACTATATCAGAGGTTGATTTTCGTAAGTTAATTTCATGATTGTGCTTCTAACTAACGAAGTACATCATGTGACTGATTGCTTCAAAAACGAAGGAAACTTGGTCAAGTCAAGATGATGTATCCAAAACTATGCAAAACTGTGAAACACATGGAAATATCTAGCATCGATCCAATTCAAATAACAGTACAAGCAAGCTTGGATCTCAAGTCAATAGAGAGATGAATTTTTTTTTTTTTTTTTGCAATCGACATTAATTAAACGTGCAATATTATTGGTCATTATGTTAATCACCAATCTGAAGTATAAATATGGTTTAAATTAAACTGAAATAAGAGGCTGTCTCTTTATCATAAGAGTATTCTAACATTATTCACTCTGCTCACCAAGAAAATTTGATGAGCATAACTTCAAAATCTATCAGATTGACTTCAAACGAAGACATTATTTTCTATTATATGCACTAAATACATCACAAGTTAGTGCAACTTTCTCCTCTAGTTACTAACCAATTATGGATAAGGATAAAATCACACTTTAAGTTAATACAATTTTCACCTGTTCTAGCCAATTAACCATTTCTATTCTCAAAAACTCAAATAACAAGACAAGAAAATGGTATATAAAAATGGAAGACTTCATTGAAATATGAAGTCAACTGATATCATTCAATTGGCTCTGTGCACAAAGCACCAATTTGCACTGATAAACCTCAGCCCGAGACAGTGCACTGTTACCTCTGTACAAGAAGAAACCACAAAATGAAGCAACATGTTTTATTAAAATTGCTGCTTACGCAAACAAGTCCACATTGACTTGCTATTTGTGCATCATCATTTAATATGACATGCATCATTTCCCACAAGAGGTTTCTCTCAACATGAGGAATTGGAAGTTCCTGTGTAAGTTGACTTACTAATAGGCTAACTGCAAACACCAAAATGTGAAACTTCCTTTTTTCATTTTTTTTAAAGGAAAGTTAGAGATAGATCTTTTTCATGCCAGGTCAGTTGACCATTTTTTTAAAAGATAAAAATAGAGAGTATTTCCTTTTTAAAATATTTATGAAAAAATCTCGTATTGAACATGCCCACAAAGAAGACATTATCTTTAGTCACTAAATTAAAAGTTAGCTTTTGAATGCAGAGGTGGAAGTTGATGGAGTCATGGAGGGGAAGAGATGCTAAAAACCCCTTATAAATTGAATTTTTTTTATTTTGTCCTTTAAAAAGTACTAATTTTATACATAAAATTTATTTATTCCGTTTCCTATCTCAATTTTCGGATTTGCTTGAATGTGAAACTTATTAGAATTAAAATTCATTTATGTTATTTTTTGAAGAAAATCTCTTGAAGATGTTAATGCAGATTACAATTAAACTCCCTATTGATTCTAACACCGCCCGGATTGCACCGTTATAATACTCTTGAAGTAGATAGGCCTTATCATTCAGTGACATGTCATATGAGACACTTCAACAGCCTTAAGAATATCCATGCACTTAAACAAAACAGAATTGCTTCAGCAGTGGTTGTTTTATTGTCCAGAACCGCCACTGAGTAACAGATCCACAACTGTTTGATACGCTTAGTTATTTGGCTATAGAGTTTTCATACGAGCTCCGATTAAGATGATTCAAAGCTCTGTGGAATCCTGACAACAAGCTCTACAACTTATTTAGTGTGATACATTATTTCAAGTTCAGAACATAGGATGGTCAAAATGGTGTGATAATCATATGACAGCTTTTGAAGATTTTTATTAATTATGTTAGGTGCTACTTTTGAGTATATTGGGTCAAAAGGTTTCTCTTTGTATTTTTTAAGCAAGTTTTTGAGTGAGGCTACGGTACTATGCATAGCACGGATTGGGTCCGTGCTCAATATTTGAATTTTCAAAATTCTAACGGTCGATTCAAACCGTTCAACATGATTATAAAATAAATATGTACTTGCAAACCAAATTTTACATTTTTTCGACTTTTTTTACTATTTTTTTAGATAGGTAGAAAATCACTGTTTTTGGATGGTCCAGAATTTTCAGATCAAGTGATTTTCTACCTATCTAAAAAATAGTAAAAAAAATCGAAAAAATATAAAATTTGGTTTGCAAGTACATATTCATTTTATAATCATGTTGAACTGTTCGGATCGACAGTTAGGATTTTGAAAACTCAAATATTGAGCCGTAGCACGAACCCAACCGTGCTATGCATAGTACCGTAGCCTCACTCCAAGTTTTTTGTGGTTCCTAGGTAATTAGTACCTTTGGAAGTAGAAAAAGTAGTTTAAAGTGGGATTACTTTTTAAGAGGCTTTTTGAACTTTAAGCAAGGCTATAAAAGAAGCCAATTTCATTTGTATTGAGATTATTGAGTTATTACGAATTTTATTATTTAAGTTAATTATCTCATCTTGTCCTCTATTGAGTTGAACTTTACTTCTTCTTAAGTGATATTTAGTTGAGTTGAACTTTACTTCTTCTTAAGTGATATTTAGTTGAACTAGCTAGTATTTTTTGTAAATCTTATTGGTGAGACCGTGTCAGATTCATCTAACCACTTTTCTATTTTTTTGAAAATCAGAATTTGTTCTTTTTTTCCTTCAAGATTTTCAGCAACAGAGACTACGTAGCTATTAGAGTTAGGGAATTGCATGCAAAGAAGAGGTGGGTTAAAAATTAAACGTTTTGTGTTTTGTGCGAACAAAAGCCGTAGAAGATAAAAAAAACAACCGGAGGGAGAACAAAATCGCCACGCGTCTAGGTTTGGGGCCCAGATGACCTCTTTAACTGTACAAGTTGTTAAGAAATTAGTCAGGTCATCGATGTTGATACAACATGTCACATCATTATGTGTCAGTTACGTGACGTGGTTCACGTATTTTTAATTTATTCATTTATGTGATATATCTCTGTGTGATCGAGAATAACACATTACATCATATTATGTAAATTATCTTGATCATGTTACGTGACACGTTACGTAATTAATTTTTTTAATATTATTTTTATTTTAATTTATTTTGTAAATTTTTAAGTCTTTTTAGCATTTTCTTATTTGTTTAATGAACTAAGTCCAAATTCGAACAAAATAGTTAAATGTCCATCGATGATATATATGATTGTCATGCATCTTTTTAGTCATGTCATATTATATTACGTGATTTTTTTTTGTCAGGTGACGTGACTGAATCATGATAAGTTAGTCAAGTCAAGTTACGTCATGGACCTCATGGTTGATCAGTAACATATGTGGACTTGGTAATTTTTTGTAAAATTATTCATGCAGCGTACATATTGAAGTTCAAAATTACTGTTGCAAATGACCACTGCAAGAAAGGTTATAGAGTCATGCTCTCAGCCTGTTTTAATGACAATACCTAATGTAATTTTGCTTGTTAGCTTATATGACTTTGACTAATTATGATTTTTTTAAACAAAGAATGATTATGATTATTAAATTTACATAGGACCTGTAAATTTTGTATTGGAATAATTTTTATTATAAAAATATTCGTTTCATCTATACAACCGTAACGACTCTACATTGAATATATTTTGAACATACTTGACATTCGTTTTCAATATTTTTTGTGCTTTGTATTGTCTATTCCTCTAAAATATGAAAAATTGCGTCATATTGAAAAACTAACTGTGTATATAAGTTTATTTAGATATTTAGATGCACATATATTCTACTACGAATATTCGATTGATTTAATTTTTTTATAATAATTTTATTTTAGTAGAAGAAGGAGGTCAAGTTACCCAACTATTTAATATCCACAAGGAATTCTCCTATCTGAATTTCGAACCTGCAACCTCTCACACGGAGAGCAGTTTTTACCACCAGATCAAAGACTAATTATTTTTTCGTAATATTTTTTTAATCAATGAGTAAAACAAATCTAGTGTTGAATTTAATTGAAATATTTTGTGAGGCTCTTTCTAATTCTTCCATTATTTGTTTTTCAGAATTTTCACAATTGTGAAATAATTATAAAATAATGCATGTTTTTTTTTTAAAATTGAATTGTATTTATTATTTTTTAATTGAAGATTGGTTGTTAGTATAGCAGCCATGATTATGCTGGAAAATTTCCAATGCTGAAGACCCTACAAATTATAAATCCATAGCTAATTCAGATCAATTTCAATGAAATGCCAAGAAAAAGATTCTATTTGGATTAGATCCGATCTGAACCATTCAAATAGATGTAAAGCTAGCAGTCCAGATTTTGTTTTTGTTTGGTACCATGCAATTATGCAATAATTTGCATAAACCGTGCAGTTGGGGGAGCAACATGACCCTTGTGACAAACTGACACGTGGCAATCCTTGCAACTGTCCCAATGTGTCACACTTGAAGGCCCTGTTCGGTCCTTTACTGTGCGTGTGGAAAAAAAAAAAAACACTCAGACTTCGTAGAAAAAATCTCACACGCACAGTATTTTATCAGTTCAATTTCCGTTCCCGATCCCAATATACGGCCGAACAAAGTACAATTTCCGTTCCTGTTCCCATTATACGGCCAAACAGGGGTAGAATTGTACGATCTATATATATTCATTCATTCATTCATAGGTTGATATGATATATATCCTAGACTCCTAGGTTGAATACAAAACATGACCAGTTAAGCACTGCCCCTCGTTTTGCTATTGTTTTTTTTTTTCATGGCGCAACTCGTGATTGTTAACTAGATTATTAATGACGGAGCATTGTGCAAATATATATTTTTTTTTTTGGGGGGCATAGGTTCTAGAGTGGAAAAAAAGTGTCGTGCTGTGCCGTGACGTACATGTTGTGACTTTGATCTCGTGTTGTGCCGTGCCGTGACCAAGTTAATTTTTCACGTGCCGTGCCGTGCATGATCAAAATATCAAAGGGTGGTCACGACACTCGAATGGTCACGCCGTGTCCAAACGTGACTCGCGTGACCATTTTATCATAATTTAAGTTAGTTTATTCAAAATTCACAATTTGGTCAAGATCTAACGGTCCTAATTACATGTGACTCGCGTGACCACGAGTCGTGCCGTACTGTGACTAGATCTTTCACGTGACGTGCCGTGCTAAATTTTCAAAAGATGGTCACGGCACGCAAATAATCACGATACGTGACACGCGAGTCACAGCACGTAACCGACACGCGTGTCGTGCCATTCCGTGTAGTAACCATGTTGTTCCGTGATGGAGCCAGCATGGGCAGACGATAAGCAAGTGTAGGGGTGGCTAAGCCACCCTCAAGATTTTGAATTTTTTTTTTCCCAGGTACTTATAACTCAACTAAAAAAAATATTTTATAGGTGTAACAAGGTTGTTAGCCTTGAGTCCTTGATCATGTGAAAAAAAGCATAAAGGCATCATTTGACGTGTAAAAAAAATATAAATAATTGGAAAGTTATTAGCGGTGCTAAATTAGAATAGGAATAAAATAGTGGCGCTAAATTAGAATATGAAAACAATAACGGTGCTAACTTGGGATGATCGACACGGTCACCGAAAAAAAAACAGAAATTATAATTTCTGAAATGCACTGTTAGTCGGTTACCTCAAAATAAAAAGTTATAGGAAATATATAAGAATACAATTAAAAAGTACAAAATCTTGTCTGAAGAGAGAAAAAATTAAAATAAAAAGCTGAAATTAAATTGGTGTAAAGCAAGAAGATATATTTTATTTCTTGAAATTGAGGTTTGTTTTCTATTCATTAATTATTTATAAATTGTTAAATTGTTTTTAATTGTAAATTTTGATAAAGGTTCATGTTAATATTTTATTTTCATATTAAATTGTTAATGTTGTATTTTTCTTGACCGACTTATCACAGACTGGTGGAAAGTGAAAAATCCAATGTATATCCTCTTGTTGATAGGTTGATTCGACTAACTTCTACTCTTCTTGTCTCAACTATAGAACGAGCTTTTTCGGCCATGAAGCTCGTTAAAACTGGACTTCGAAACAAGATGGGTGACGAGTTTCTTAGAGACTACATGCTTGTTTATATTGAGAAAGAAATGGCAAATAAGATTAGCTCATATGAGATTATTACAAAATTTGATTTTTCAGGAAATCATAGGTCTAAATTTAAATAAAGAAAATATGTATATGAGTATGTTATTTTTGTTTTATTTTAGTTTGATAAACATGTCATTTTATTGGTGTTATTTATTTATTGTATTTTATGAAATCAATTAGTAAAGAATCATATTATTTTGTGTTATATAGATTTTGATATTTATTAAACATATGATGTTTAGTCGGTTTGCCCTCCCTATACTCAAAGTCGAGTTCCGCCTCTGGGAGCCAGCTCCGCTTCTATTTTTCCCACTCTAATAGGCCCCGATCAAAGCTCTTTGATCAGCGTTACGATTTGTGTGTATTTAATATGTATAACTTTTTATGCAGATCGAACGACTCCGACGAAATACCGGATCTGAATTTGGTTTGATGCTCGTTGAACCGCCACTTAATCTTAGAAAAGGAACATGAATAAAAAAAGAGATGAGAGAATTATAATACAATATAGTATAATTTTATTTTATAAGAGGTCTAAAAATATTGATGTATACAAAAAAATTATAAAATTTCGTAGATAAAATTACAAAATTTCAATTTAAAAAGAGATTTAGTCATTGTTTCATCTCATTATTATTCGCCCTTGTCTGTGAATATAGTTAATTTTCATTCAGATTAATTTAATTACAAAAAAAAAACGGTAGGTTTCATTCAGATTTCCAAATTGCTCTGTCTTAAAAATCTCTTAAAATATGGTGTCAGTGGATTTTGTACACCAATTGCTATAATATGGACGTCACATGAGATCATGTTAGATTAAATTGAATGATAAAATCGGATAGAAGTTGAAGTTCATCGTAGATAGACCGAATCAGACTAAATTAAATCACATGGTTCAAATCACCTCAATAACTTTTTCACAATGTCCTGTCAAATAATGGCAATAAAGGGAGACTGCGCGTCAAAGGTCCACATCATAGGAAAAAAAAATAGCACACCCGATTTCCAAAAAAAAAATGTTTTAAAAAAAGAAAATTATTCTGAAAAATAATAGATTGTTTTTTATTAAAAAAATTTAGCTAGCTTTGACCACAAAAAAATCAAATTATTAATTCGGTCCGGACTTCCGGTAGCAGCTGTAAATTTATAGTATAAATTAATTTATATTTTAGTTAGAAATAAGTGGCCATTGGTGAAGAAATCAGTATTCAAACTATTAGTGTGATTCGGTCTCATTGGTTTGTCCTCTGTGAGAAATTCATCATGTTTCCGATAATTTAATTTTTTTAATTTGTAAAAGTAAAAATAATTTGCACGCTTTAAGGGCTTCAAGTGAACAAATTTCAACTTAACCCGTTGGATTAAAATTGCATACTTCATATTAAATTACAAAGTTCTGGAAAAAAATAATATGTCCCGTTAGATCGTTTAATTTTGATCAAACTTGTAAAAAAAATGGTAGTAGATGCTGGATGAAATCGCGTGACAACTAGAGAATTAAAATAAAATGAGACTTACATATTTGATATTTGTATGTATGATTGTATGATAAGTATATTTATTTGGCGCATCTTATGTAATTTTTTTTTTTACAGGTTTCAACACTGCGTGACACACGTGTCTAGTATTTTTTTTTCTCCAAATATACCTTTTATTTTATTGAAAATTTGTATAATATCTGAATAAATTTAAAAATAAAGCAAACAAAATGGTATTGTAATAAGTAAATTGTAGATGACAAAATTGTGATATTCGAAAATTTTCTTTTACCCCAAAAAAATTGGGAAAATTAGGAAAGTTTTAAAATTCATGGAATATTTTCAAGTTTTTTTTTAAGACTTTGGCAACAGCTACCAAGTATGAATATTTTAAAGTTAATCCAATGATTTTCCATGTTCATTGCATTTTTTTTCATATATTTTGTTGATTGCAATTTGTCAATAAATATATATTAAAAAAAAATTGAATGATACGTGCAAATACATTCACGTCACCTATATATTAAGCTTGTGACGAGGGTGTTCAGCAATGAAACTTAAGAGTGCTGTGTTTAAGAGTTTAAGTTGTGTTAAAGATGAGTTGTTTGGCTAATTTTGGTTAGAGCAATGAAGCTTAGAGTGTATAAAGGTGCTAAGGAGGAGTTTTAAGGAGGCACTGTGCCGTAAGTTTGAGTTTTTATCAACTTAAGAATTTGCTTTAAGGAATCTTAAAAAAGATACTCTAAACTTGTCTAAGGCATAACTGTTCGACCAGCTTAAGTAGCTAATGAGGTTAAAGCCTGTCTAAGGAGGCTAAAACCTTGTAGCCGAACACTCACATCGACGGGCATCTGATCTCCTCCAGAAAGTTTAGCATGACTAAATATAGAACATCATGCATCAAACAATGTGCTGGCTTGACATGACACGTACAACTAACACACTTAGCAACTATAATAACAATATCTCCTAAAAAAAAAAAACTATAATAACAAAATTAGTGTATAATTTTTAATTTATTTGTTTACAGCATCCTCCCAAATGAATAGAAGGATGGAATAGATTTTCTAATTATTCTCCATTTATACATGGATTATTTGCAATTTTTAGGAATTATTCATGAACAATTCCCACATTTATTACGAAATTGTTTGTAAAATTTGTTTTATTAAAAAAAAAGAATCCTAATATATCTGTATGTATCATAAAACAAAAAACATTCTTAAACTATCAATACTTTATGTATGAATAATAATTTTAAATCTTGTCGAATTCTTTTTAAAAATTTTGAATTTATACCCGGTCGCAATATATATTTTGGGAGTTATTATTCTGAGCTGTATGCAATACAGTGTGCGCGTGCTCTCTCAATTTAATCGTCTGATCATCTCGTAACTCGACATTGTTCATAGTTAAGACGACCTGACTTGTTTTATTAAAAGGTTGGAATTAGATTTGATTTTTATTAACAATTTTTCTCTACTTTTTTCATACTTTTGGGTAAATCGGTAAATTATTTTCTTGTTTGATTTCCCTAATTTCCAAGAAAACCCTGCACTTGACCGTCTGATTTCATGCAAAAAAAAAAAATACTACTTAATAATAAGCGATTGTTTCATTCTGCTTTTATAGTCATAAATTCATGATGACGCCATAATTATATCAAACGATTTTAGCCCTTCTAATTCGAATTAAACATGTCAAATTTTCTGTGATTTATAATGAAGGGTTTTGTGAGATCAATGTCGTAAGTGTCAAACAATCGGTTGTAAAAGGCAATCCCTCTCAAAATTTATGATTGCAATTTTTATTATGTGATTAATCAAATCTATTTTTTCCATGATAATTTTTATTGGAAGTAAAATGAAAGTAGCTCCAACTTTATATTCCATAATTTTTTGTTACGATTGAAGCTGTATCATGATCAAATTTTGTTTGGCCTAGGAAAATTATACGCGCTAATATTTTAGAAGTACCGATTTCTCCATTTCTGTAAGCATTGGAGAGATGAACACCTCTCAGTTTACTTCCTTTTGTACATGCTCTGCTCCTTAACTCCTTTACGAGCTCATTCAAGCGTGTTAGCAGTTATGGATCGTTTAATCCAATCATCGATAAACACGTCCTATATTCATGATTTTTTTGTAAAGAATCGTATATTTTCATGTGTTAATAATTATTCAACCTATTGGACAAGAAACTCACGCTCCACAGAAGCCAAATCCTTCCGCCTTAATTAAAGAAGCAGTATAATCTTTTGTCAGTACTAATACTCTCCAGTTTCAGTAAACAGTTTCCCTCCAGTGACCCATGATTGCACAAAATATGAAGTTTTGAAATGGATTTTATATAGCTACATTTGACTATATTTCACCGAAACAAAAGTAATTATTTGTTCTATGGTCAGTTCTAAGTAAACTTTTTTATGGGTCAAAATTATTGATTGATTCTTGGTTGATAATTTAATAATTTTAAAAAGTTAGAAATCTCATTTTACTCTACGAGTACTAGATTACTAGTTCAATCACATTAGAATAACTTGAGTGTCCATTCTTTGCATGCAGTGGAGAGGTCATTTTATCTTTTGGTGAAGCAGTGGGAACTGGGAAGGCGGTTAAAAAGAAGGAAAAAGCCAAAAGAGAAAGTAAAAAACAAAAGAACACACCGGTAAATTACTCCTGCTGTCCTGCATGTCCAAAAAAGGGACACACTCCATTGGAGCCACTACTTCCCTTTTAATTACACAAGAGTACCTGAAGTACTTATTGTCTCCTATATTTTTTTTGTCTTTTTTAAGTATAAAATTTTAAATACATTTCAAGTAATTAGCTAATTGGAATATCTCACTAGCATTTGTTACAATTAATCATTGACAAGCTCTACACTAAAATAATTAATTTATCAATTGAAATTTTTCCAAAAAAAGAGAGTAAATGTAATTATTCTCGGACCCTGTCATTATAATTATTTTTTTTGCCAACAACCTATTATTTTTCAATAAATCGATTTCAATACATTCTAATTATACTTTGTGAAATATTTTAATGTGTAATTTTGCATATTTGTAATAAATTCTCTCATATTTGTAATTTTGAATATTCTGCATATTTATAATAATTTAAATAAAATTTATATTTAAAAAAGTTTGAAAAACTAGTCATTACTCTTTATTAATGTCCAAAGTTAATTACAAATTAATAAATATACCCAAAATTAGTGGGTATTTCGAAAAATGTCCAAATCGGTCAGATTCTGGCCGGTTTCCTCTTACCCCAGAAGCAGGCCAGAATCTGGCTGGTTTCCTAAATTTTTTTTTATGTTGTACTATTATTGTTATTTTCGAAATTTGGACATTTTTGAAATTATTTTTTGTTTAGATTTATGTTCAGAATATGGTCGGTTTGGACATTTTTCGAAATAATCACTGATTCTGAGTATATTTATTAATTTGTAATTAACTTTGGATATAATAAAAATGTCGGGAGATGTTGCAATTATCACATTATCATTTCTAATTGACCTGCCATTCTAATAAAAAAAAATACTTTTGTACGGCACAAACTACATTTCTAAACCAGGCCCAAATGCAAGCACTAAGGAAATATTATTTAAAAAATTTCAGAAGTAGAAGGACCTATCGGTAAACATACACTCTCATAAAATCCCCATCGCTCTGTCACTTCACTTTTCGCTCTCACCTCTCTGCTCAGTCGCTCTCTATCCATTTGTCGCTCGCCTCTCTCTCCGGCCTCCTCTCTCTCTCTCTCTCTCTTTCTGTTTCTCTCTCTCGCTTGTGTTTATTTAATTTCAAGTAGGAGGCGCATGAAGCCAAGTATCGAAGAATGAAAGAGAGGAGAGATGGGCAACTGTGGAACAAGAGAAGAGAATGCTGTCGTCGCTGCTCACGCTCAAGGTCTCAGCTTTTCTTCATTTCTTGCCCCAAATTTACTTTCTTCACCACCCTCTATTTGGATTTCTCATCAATTTTGTTGTAAATTTGCTTTATACTCAGTCCTTTCGAGTAATTTACTTCAAATTTGCTCTGTTCTTTCTTTGGGTTCCGAGAGAGGGGTTCTTTTGTTAATTTTATCTAAGGTAAAAATTTTCATTCCACTTGTGATAAAACCTTCCTTGTTTGGAATACCATGGTAGATAATATTAATTCAGTTAATTGACAGGTTTCTCAGAACTGTGATGTTTTACATGCTGCATTATCTAAATTTGGATTCTCAGAGAAAAAAAAAACATTATGCGATAAATTGGTTGCATTGCATGTGTAACCGGGAAAATTTGTGATTTAGTTTCATACTTATTTGAGATGTGAATATTGATTAGAAAACCCTACATGCTCCAGCATTAATTGTTTCTTTGTTTAGCTAAACAGTGAACAGAAAAGGTTCCAATTTCTGAAAAGGGTACATTGCCATTTCAGCTATCACTGTTTTTATATTTATTTAATTAATTAATTGACTAATTTAGCCATCAAATATCCTTAGTTTGATTATAAACAGTGATATTTAGAGAACACAGTTTCCTTCTCTTATATAGCTCTGAGTATTGTTTTACCTCCAATTTTGGTTTATTATCAGGCATTTCTGTAAAATTTTAGTTTCTTTAATTTTTAAAAAGTCAAATCTTCAACTGAAAAGGTGGCTTATTTGCATGCAAAAACTGAGCAGATCTGAAATTATTTTATTGAGAAAAACTACAGTGTCAAACACACTTGGCATTTTATAATTTAACAAAGACAAAATACTGCTGTCTTCTCGTCGGCCATGTTCTATCTATGTTAATAGTATTATCAATATTTGTAGTTCTCAATTAGTCTTTATTGTTGTTATATGGGAGTTTTAAGTATTAAACAAAGGGTTATGTTGGCCATAATCATATACTCTTGCAAAAACCAAGTCTTTCTACTTTGGTTTGCATTTCTCGAGCTCGTTATATCTTTTGTAGAGTACCTTCTAAATAGGTAAAGTATAGCTGTTAAATATAATATTGACAACTGGTTGGTATAATATGCTCATTTAAAAAAAATTAAAGGGTTTTTTAGTGAGTTTTCTTTTCCTTTCTTTCTTCTTTTTTGGTGAAGCAAATGGCCATAAAGAAAGCATGGCAAAACATTTAAAAAAGAAAAGTATGCCTTTTAATTATGCCTTAATTGAAAAATTGCCATCTCGTTACCCCCAGGGAAATTTGTGTCATTTCTAATTTGTCAGAGTGGCAATTTCATGCTTCCTGCAAAATCAGAAATGTCATTGCATACAATGACAAATATGAAAAATATCCTCAGCCATCACTTTCATATTTATACAAAGCAATTCGCATACAAGGGGCATTTTTGGTATTAGTTTGGATAAATCAGAAGAGAATCATACCAAGGGCTACTCATAGACAACATGTATGTATGTATGTAGTGCAAGATATATCTATATATATATATATATATATATATATATATTGTATTCTTGTCAATTTACCAGGGCATGCATGATACTTGTCGATTCTACTTGGAAAAAAATGCAAATATTCAAATAATGATTTCCTTTCTCAAATAATGGACAGTGCAACAGCTCCACATGTTTCAAGTACATGACAAGAAGCACACACGCACCTTCTCTGACATCAGTGACCCGTCAACCCCAAGGAATCTAGAAGATTCCAAGAACATCTCTATTTACACCAATGTGATTGCCTTCTCCCTGTTTGAACTGGAGACGATCACCAAGAGCTTCAGGCCTGACTATGTGCTTGGCGAAGGGGGCTTTGGTACGGTTTACAAAGGGTATATTGATGAAAATGTGCGCGTCGGGTTGAAATCTCTGCCCGTTGCCGTTAAAGTGCTTAACAAGGATGGACATCAAGGCCATAGGGAATGGCTTGTAAGTTTACTTATTATATTCGTGAGCATGATATTGATGTATGAGTGAGGCTATGGTACTATGTATAGCACATATTGGCCCGTACTATGGATCAATATCTCTATTTATAAAGTGCAAACAGTTGATCTAAACCGTTTAACATAATCACCACATGAAAATGTACTTGTAGATCACATCTTACATTTTTTAGAATTTTTTTACTATTTTTCAGATAGGTAGAAAATCACTTGATATAAAGATTCTAGACCATTCAAAAGTAGTGATTTTCTATGTATCTAAAAAAAAATAGTAAAAAGGTTTCTATAAAATATAAAATTTAGTCTGCAAGTACATTTTCATATGGAGATCACGTTGAATGGTTCAGACCAACGGTTTGGACTTTGAAAATGGAGATATAGTTACATAGTACGGGCCAATATGCGCTATGCATAGTACCATAGGCTCACTCTTAATATATACTTCTAGTTACCTTTTTGGTATAGGATTTTTGGCTCTTTTGTCATGATAATTAACTGCATAAGCAAACATCAAAAGCATTAACAGCCGGGACCTCCTATACTGCCACTAGTGCCCCACATGTTAACCCTTAACATAAGCAAACATCAAAAGCGTTAACAGCTGGGACCTCCTATATTGCCACTGGTGTACGTTTTCATTATTTATGTAAAAGAGTTCACTAAGAAATGCTGTAATTTTGTTAACGAAAAAGTTGTTTTTTGTGCAGACTGAGGTAAATTTTCTGGGACAGCTGAGGCATCCAAATTTGGTGAAATTAATCGGGTATTGTTGCGAGGATGATCATAGGCTTCTTGTCTATGAATTCATGTTCAGAGGAAGTCTTGAAAATCACCTATTCAGAAGTAAATTTTTTTTCCTCTCTCTTGTATCTATGTTTGGCTTCTTTGTGACTCCAGTTGGATTTCATTTCTAGCCTATCCCAACTTGTTTGGGACTAAAGGCTTGGTTGTTGTTGTTGTTGTTGTTGTTGTTGTTGTCTCTCTTGTATCTATTTTCTTCAGCATGAAATACATTCTTCATGTTTTTGCAGTTACATTCAGCATTTCACCACATCAGCAACACCAATTATTACTCAAATTAGCTATTTGCGAAAAACATTTTTGTGCTATTTGTGATTTATAATTCGCATTCGGCATATTACATTATGCGAGTATTTGAAAATATGGGAAATGATGTTTTTTTTTTTAACTTGAATGGAAGTATTTGGAATTATATACAACAGGATCATAAACACAAATCATAGCGTTTTATTGATTTACGTTTTCCTTTCATATTTTCTTTTGGTACAGAAACAGCCACTCCTTTACCATGGTCGACTAGAATGTCAATTGCACTTGGCGCAGCCAAAGGGGTCGCTTTTCTTCACAATGCAGAGAGACCAGTCATATATCGTGATTTTAAAACCTCTAATATCTTACTTGATTCTGTAAGTAACACTTTTCATAAATTATGCTGCATTTGTAGAATCTGTAAATAGTTTGTTGACAAGTTCTTTATTCTATTTTTCTTTTCTGAAGGATTATACAGCAAAACTGTCTGATTTTGGCCTTGCAAAGGCGGGCCCACAGGGGGATGAAACGCATGTGTCAACCCGGGTCATGGGTACCTACGGCTATGCTGCCCCTGAATATGTCATGACTGGTACTGTACATTTCTCAATTAACATTTGCTAATTTCTACATCAACTCAATCCATTTTTTCTGTGTTGTTTTGGCTCTAAGCTGTTAGTTTTACTTCTTACCAACCTAGAAAAGGGAACTTTTTGTATTGAAAACGACAGCTTTTGCGATCCCCAGAAAAAGTGAATTTTTGCCAAAAAGAAAAAAATTAAGTTTTAAGCACAGGAAAGCCCCAGCTTTTTTACCATTTGATCTACTAGTTAACTGACTGTTGATTAAATCACTTTTCTAACTTTAATGATATTCATTTACTTGGTTATTTTAGCGTTAAATATTTTGCAAATAAAAAAAAGGAAGGGACTTTTAGAATTTCAATATCAAAGAAGGGCTTTTGTGAATTATACTGTTCAGAAAACAGATGTTTTGCCGCCTAGTACCTCACAACATTATTTTCCCTTTTAGATTTTAGTATTTAAAAAAAAAAAAAAAGGCAAATTACCTACTGTATTTCATTGAATAAACAAAAGATAGTTACAATATTTATAAGGAAAAAAACAATAAAAGGTGTAATCTAGGCCTGCTTATATCCAAGCTACTGCATCTAAGCTCATGTCCCATGTTAGTATTTCCGCCTGTTAGACGCTGTTTTGAAGATCCAGTTTTTAGTTTTTACTTTCTACAAATACATTTTATCTAAATGAAAAACTCTTCTATTAAAACAGGTCATCTGACAGCAAGGAGTGACGTATACAGCTTTGGCGTGGTCCTACTGGAGCTCTTAACGGGTCGCAAATCGGTCGACAAGACCCGACCCAGCAAGGAGCAGAGCCTGGTCGACTGGGCCCGGCCCAAGCTAAATGACAAACGCCGCCTCCTCCAAATCATTGACCCACGGCTGGAGGGCCAATACTCGGTTCGTGGGGCCCAGAAGGCATGCAGTCTCGCCTATTACTGCCTCAGCCATAACCCTAAAGCCCGGCCTCTCATGAGTGATGTTGTTGAAACCCTAGAACCCTTACAGGGGAACAGCAGTGGAGTCGGTGACATGGTTGTTCCTGACTACAGGGTTTCCCGTACCTTGAACTGCCGGGCCATACCCGGGCCAAAGTGTTCTTCCCATGCCGTGCCAACATGCCGGGTGCGATGAATTGAGATGGTCTGATTTGAGGTGTGTGCTCTCTAACTGATACCTGCGGTTAGGTTAAGGTTGAGGTTAAGGATAAGATTAAGTTGTGTATATTTGGAAAAAAAATTAGTAGGGTGGTTTGGTTTGGCTTGGTTTTGTTGGGTGTTGATGTCGGGGGGTTGGTTTGTGTTTATGTCTGTTTCTAATTTTGGTTTTGTTTTTTTTTTTTCTTTCTTACCGGGTTCATGTAAATTTTGTTTGTGTTGTGATGTTTGGTGGGTTGTAGTGTGATTGTGCTGAGCCGTGCCTGGCCGAACGGGTCAGGTTTTTATTAATCCTTAAGCAATTGGAAACAAAATTACCTCCTAGTTTTTAGCCTTTACTGAATTTGAGATCCCATGTAGTCATGAAAATTGCTTGTGCTTTATTATAATAGAGCTCTTAGTTATAATTGCATTTATATAATTCTATGTTGAGATGGGTGGCTTGACCTCCAACCTTTACTAAAAAAAAATATAAAAACAAATCATGTTGAGATGGATTTTGTCAGTACCATAGGGTACTTTTCTCTTTTCCTGTACTGGTAAAATCATTGTAAATGGCCGAAACACATGCTGAGAATCCTTAAAATCTTCAATTACCATTTAATGCCATCTTATATAAATAAAAGAAAATACTTTTTGTGCATGGTACAATGTACCAAAAAATGGATTAACTGTGCATAGATACAAAAATAGCCACACCACATGGCTGGCCTCTTGTACCTTCTCTGTGCTATGAAAATGAGTCAGAGCTTGTCACTGATGAATTGGAATTGTGGTCCAATTAAGAAAATCACTTTCTAGTTTCTTTTCCCCCCGTGTTCTAATTTTGAAATTAATAATGTCAGAAACTATTTGTTGATGGTACCTCCTACTGAAAGTGTAGTTAATCAATTGATAGAGGTCTTACTGATACCATCTCCAAGCATATATAATCATAGCGACCAATACCCACGCCACATACCAAAACATCTCAAAGTTAAAATGGGGGACTATGCCAAACGGATCAAAGTCAAAGTTCTAGCATGGAGGGTTCAGCAGCCGCAGGTTCTTCCTCCACTACCAAACCCACAGGTTAGAAGGCAACCAGCTCAAAGGCCACGCCAACAGAACCGGCCACCGTCTCCCAACATTCATAGTTATTCAGGTGAGAGTAGCGCAACATCAAACTATCATCCATGGGCGCAGTCGTCCAGGCCTATAATAGGGCAGGCCAACATAAACTCTCGCAGGAACAAAGGGATATGGGTACCAAAACCTAGAGTGGAACCAATCAGGCCGATGGTGAGGCTGACACACAAGAATGAACCAAACTATGCATAGCGTTTGAAGGAAACCACTAAAACAGACATCAGGCGGATCAAGAGAGATGAGGTCCAGAAGAAGATAGCCAAACTAGTGGAAACCATGAGACAACCGGATACCATGTCAACTATCCAAGAGGAGGATCTCACTGAGAAGAGGATGGTGCAGAGTACTGCAACACCAATGGTCACATTTCTATTGGGATCAACTATGGCAGTATCAATCGGATCGCATGTGGCAGCGAGAATATTCAAACGACAACCAGAGATAACGTCTCTTTTAGTATCTATCGACATTTTTTTTTTTTTGATAAAAGACATACAAGATGCCCATTTCATTTCCATGAAATAAGAGTTAAATTACAATTAAAGGAGATCAATATCTCAGGTAAGCAACACTATAGCATTCGGCCACCAAACAAAAAACAAAAGCACGACGCTTCACTATCCACCAAAAGACCGTAATAGCAAAATAACAGATAGTTCCTAAGACACAGATGTTAAAGCTATGTAAAGATACCATCCCTATTAAGGGATCTATACAAAATCCATGTTGATGTTGCATGAGAAGCTAAACATCGGCTGATGCATCGTCGGCCGTATAAACGACCAGCTGGTTATCATTGGGGTTTCACACCCGAAGCGGGATGGCAGTGAGGTCCTTTGGCAGCCAGTCACCAGCAGCTTCCTTAAACCGTTTCTCCATGGTACTTGTCCAATATTCAATAATGGATATGATTAGTAGAATAAGATTTCTAGCTGATTTAGGAGGACTGTTTTGGAAAACATATCTCATTTCTATGTTTCCAAATAGTCCAACAAACCGCACTAAACACGTTTCCAAATCTATCGACATTAAATGGATTAAGACATTTGTTTCAAACGAGTACGGGTGGAGATGGGCTCGAGGAAAAGGTATAGAGGCAGATAGTAGTATCAGAACATGGGGATACGGGGGACAAGACAGTTAACCACCAGGAGGAAGAAATGGATGGCAGCTGGCAAGAACCATTAGCTAAAGGCATGTGGTTTTTAAACTCTCCTCTTTTACAGGGCCCATATCTTCTAGGCGAACCTACCTTCGAGATGGTGAGGAGATGCCACCAGGTTTTGAACAAACTCAAACCAAGGATCTGCTAAGCACAACCACTACACCTCTACTCACATCAAGCCCAGTCCGTGACCCGATTAGCCCAACACGCGAATCTCTCAGCCCAATCCTCAACTTTTCAAGCCCAACACATGAACCGCTCAATGCCACGGTCCGCCAAAGTGCACGGATCAAGAGAAAGCTTGATGGCCACTACATTCCAATAATGGACACAGCCCAAACAATGTTGAGATATGAGATTAACAAGCCCAATAAGAAAAAGAATGTCAAGGCCAAGGGACCAGATCAACCCAAGCCGACCTACATGAAGAACAAGGACTCGTTGTCACAGATCCAGGCGGAACTAGTGGTCGTGGCTACAGGTGTGGAAATGGAGGAAAGCCTTCAAAAGGCGATGATGCAGGCGGCGGTAGAGGTGGCCCTGCCAAATGCCAATGGGATTGAATAGGCATTTGATGGTTTTTATTTATTTTTAGTTTTTAATGTTTTGTGCAAGGGAAAATATTTTCTCTGTGTTGTTGGAAGTTGATGATGATAGTTTGCAAGAAGTTTGTATTACAAGTAGTATCAAGTAGTTAGGGTTTTTTTTGGAAGTTTAGGATAGCTGTGCAAGTAAGGGATGGTAGGGAAAGAACTATGATAATTTGTTGTAACAAGAGGATGTGGGCCTAGAGCCGATGTTGTACCATCCTTCCAAACACAAATTAATGCCAAGTATTATTGCTTTTGATTATGATTATGAGTTGTCTACTTTACCTCATGAATTTCTAAATTCAAAATATTAGCATGGAATGAGAGAGGATTGAATGAGAAATAAAAGAGATTGGATGTGAGGCAAACCATATTGATGCAAAAACTGGACATTGTATGCTTGCAAGAAACGAAGATACAAACAATGAAGACCCGATTCATTAAGGAAATATGTGGCAACAGTTTGAAAAAAACAGAGAGACTCTTGATGCTAACGGCACTAGAGGAAGGATCCTGATTGCATGGTTGGACAACAATTTTGAGAAAATTAGTTCTTAGACGAGGAGATTCACATTAACGGTACTGTTCACAAATAAGAACGATCAGCAATCATTCTACTTAATAGGGGTTTACGGCCCCTCAACCACCACGCTCCGCCAACAGTTTCTTGATGAACTAAAAGAAATCAAGCCCTCGAACAACACACCTTGGGTTATATGTGGGGATTTTAACTTTACACTGCATCAAAGTGAGAGAAATGGAGCAAATCACGACCAATGACAACAGATTTGCGCAATTCATCTCATCTCTGGGGTTGATAGATTTACCATTAAGGTAGACAGTACACTTGGGCAAGAGCAAACGGACAACATCAAGCGGCAACGGTAAGACTCAATCGATTCCTTATCTCAACAGAGTGGAACAACTCATACCCGATTTCCTCACAAAGGGCGATGCCAAATACATCATCAAACCATTACCCATCCTCTATACGGTGACAACAAGATGCAACAAAACTAATTTTTTTTGGTTTGAAAATATGTGGCTCAGATCAATACAACTACATCAAATTGTAGCATCATGTTGGAATCAAACCGGCAAAGCAGAGACACCAATTGAACAACACATCAAGCTGCAAAAAATGACTAAGGAGATTAAGACCTGGGCTGGGGACAAAGTTACTACAATAAAGAAACAAATTGGAATATGTACGGAGTTTATCGGGTGGATAGACAAAGTCAAGGAAATAAAAGATGTCACAGGTTTGGAGAAACTAGTCACAAGACTGTTAAAAGAAAGATACACATATCTCTCTGTGCTAGAAGAAGACTTATGGAAGCAAGCGTAAAAACCAAATAGGAACTAGAAGGTGACCGGGGTACAAAATATTTTCACGCGGTAGCATCAGCTATAAAAAGAACAAACACCGTCCAATCAATTAAATACCAAGGAGCAATGCACACAGACCAAAAGACCAAAGTCAATGCTTTCTTCAATTTCTTTATAACTCTGATGGGTACGTCAACCGAACCGATGCCCCACATTCACTGGCTGAGCTTATGCACACAACAAACAGATCTAAACACACGGGTATAGAGATAACGGTGGAAGAAATAAAAAAAGTGATAACGTAGTGGCCGAACAACAAAAGCCCGGGCCCGGACGGGTTCACGAGAGAATTCTACAAGGATTTTTCTAATCTACTGGTACCGAACTTGCATGAGGTATTTCATAAAGTCATGGCAACCAACAAACCCTGCACCCGCTCAATTCATTGTACATAATACTTATTCCAAAGATGGACAGGCCAACAAAAACTGAAGAATATAGACCACTAAGCCTCATTCATGCAGCCCAAAGAATCATCTCAAAGGTCATTGCCAACCGAATCAAGAGGGAAATGGCTAACTTGGTGGAACCGGCACATACAGGGTTTGTGCAGGGAGGCAAATAATGGAGGGGTTTATGTACTATCAACAAATTCTGCATCATGCTCAACATAAAAAATATACCTATGGCCATATTTAAAGTAGATATTCATAAGGTGTTCGATACAGTGAGTTGGGAGTTCCTGACAACAGTAATGTAGCATTTGGAATTTCCACCAAACTGGGTGGGATGGATAAAATATGTGGTACTTACTGGATCTTCGCAAGTAATCATCAATGGACTAGTAGGAAAGAAAATATTGTTGAAACGGGTAGTACGTCAAAGAGATATGTTATCACCACTAATTTTCATTATAGCAGTGGATTTTTTGACAAGAGGGTGCACAAAACTAGTACAAACCAGTGCATGGAGTCCTCCCTATCAGGACATGAAGCCATGCCTTCTGTATGTGGACGATGCGCTCCTCTTTCTCAAATCAGAAATAAGATCAGTGCAGATAATAAAAATTGTGTTCACAATGTTTCAACAAATTTCTGGTTTGCTATAAATTTACACAAGTCTGAGATAACTTTGGAACGAGATAATGAACATCCCGGGCAGAGCTTGGCATCACATATCGGGTGCAAGTTAGGTGAATTTCCAATGAAATACCTAGGTTTACCGCTATCAGGAAAGAGCTTAACAAAACTGTATATCTTCCCCTTATCCAAAGGTTCTCTAATCAGTTAGCGGGATGGGCAACAAAATATTTGACGATTGCGGGAAGATTAGTGTTGATCAATGGTGTATTATCAGCACTACCCGTGTACTACATGTCCTGTTTCATACTTCCCATATGGGTAATAGACGAGATAGATAAGATAAGGTGCAGATTTCTATGGCACGGTGTTAACCCACAAAAGAAGATGAATCTTGCAAATTGGGACTTGGTGTGCACACCTAAGGCATCAGGGGGCTTGGGGGTAATGAATATCAAAACCTTTAATAAAGCACTGCTACTCAAGTGGTGCTAGAAATGGATAAAACCAAAAATAAACTTGATCAAACCATTACTGGCACACATGGCTTTGGAGCATGATTTGATGCCGATATAAATTTCAAGGTTGATTAGGGTCACAAAGCTATTTTGGGATAGCTCTATCTCAAGAACAGTGGGAAGAGGAACATATATTAGTTTTTGGCATCATGATTGGGGAATAGGCATACTTAGAATACACTACTCGAAGTTTCATTCATACACATATAGAGATAATCAAACACTGACATAGGTGTTCGGATCGGGAGGGTTGCAGCTCACACTGAGAGAACCAATATAATAAACAACAAAAGCGCAACTGGTAGACCTCACGGCTGACACAACACAAATAATAATCACAACAGCCACAGACGGAGGTACATGGAAATGGACTAAGATAAGGGTATTTTCTGTAAAATAAGCTTACCAGGCAATGAAGAATGATTCTGGCATTGCCAGCAGATTATACCGCATATGGGCAACAAAAGTGCCACCCAGATTCAAAGTTTTTGGGTGGCTCATGATCCTTGACCGAATCTTAACAATCGACAACCTAATGAGAAGATGAATGATATTGGTAAATTGATGTGTCATGTGCAAAACAAACACTAAAACAGTGAGACATCTATTCTCAGAGTGTGAACTTTCTCAACACAGATATACATTGATGGTAACATATCATATATAAATGCCAGATTATCAGCAGCCGCTTTATCCGATTATCAATACAAACTTCACAAAGCCTGAAAGATCATTGTTCATCATAGCAAATTTGTAACATGGAGAGAACGATGTGCGAGAACATTCAGGGGTTCAGAATGCAAGGTACAGGAACTAATGGTACAGATACAACAACAATGGAGGCTCAGTTCGGGTGAGACCAGACAAATAACTTCTACAATGCAAATCTGATACTGCAACTGTGGCCCATCTACTGAAGAATTTCGGTTAAACATAATTTAGACTTCCTCATTAGCTTATTATTTTTTCTTCTTTCTTCTTTTGAGTTTAATTTTTGAGAAAATATGTATTGTAACATGACTTATGTAACAATTCATTCATTAATCAAATAGAGGCCAAGATCTCTGTTTTACTAAAAAAAAAACAAAAAAAATTACAAGTTTGTCTTTTGAAAATAGAGATCCAACCTATATTCTCTTGCTGAACATTCGTCGGATTTTCTTGGATCACTTTTGGGCCTTTGAAGCGAATTAGATCTTTTGTCATTTTATTGGATCTGTGATTTAATATGCATGAAACCCCACTTAGTTTGTTATGAAATTCTTCCATTGCCTTACTCCGACCGCTCCTTAAAAACGTAATTTGTTGCATTACCGTTGCTAAATATTTAGACTTTTAATTTACTGCTAATTTAGTTGGTCTTTCTTAATATAGTAGGGCTAGGTAATATGTTTGTTGTGTCAATAGGTATGATACGGGTAGGGTGAAAGTATTTTCATACTCATACCCACTAACTAAGAATTGACCTTACCCATATGTTACCTTTATCCATTAAGAATTGACCTTACCCTGCCCATACCCGTTTAAATTATCGGGTAACAAAACAGTAGCGGGTGAATAACGAATAATAATAGTAATATAATAATTAATTTTATTATATTTTACATATAGAACATCAAAACTCATTATTTCACACATATGCAATCATATTACTAACAAAAAAATGTACAATCAATTTCAAGTAAATTGTTTTTTTATAAAGCAAGAGAATTTGAAAACACAAATATCTATTCGGATAAATTCAATTATTTAACTATAAAAACAAACATGCAAATAAAAGTAATATATTTAACATTTTTCTTATAGCAAAAAACATACACTAAATAACAAAGAGTAGGGTTAATGCACCATTGGTTTTGTGCTCCAATCATGCTCCATGTCATTTTCTCTGTTTTGAAAGTTTGAACAGTCGATCCGAACCGCTCAACATGATCTTCATATTAATATATGCTTGGAGATCAAATTTTATATTTTTGAAATTTTTTTACTATTATTTTAGATAGGTACAAAATCACTGTTTTAGATGGTCCAGAATTTTTTGAAAACAAAACTTTTGTACCTATTTAAACAAATAGTAAAAATTTCCAAAAATGTAAATTTGGTCTCCAAGCACATTTTAATATGAAGATCATTTTGAGCTGTTTGGATCGACCGTTTGAACTTTGAAAACAGAAAAAATAATGTGAAGTATGATTGGAGCACAAAACAAATGATGCATTTTAACCCTACTCAATAACAAAGAGTTACACATCACTAATTATTGAAAAAATATTATTATATGAAATATTACAAAAATAAATTTTACCATCACTAATTATTTCTCAAACACTATCATATAATATTATTTTATATAATTACCCTATAGGGTAACGGGTACGAAATAACCTTTACCCATATCCATACCCGTTTAGCTAACAAAAAAAATCCTTACCCATACCCATACCCGATAAGCTAACGAAAAGAAAACCTTATCCATACCCGCCTTAACGAATACGGTATGGGTAGGGTAAACGGTTAAAGGGGTATCATTGACACCCCTATTTAGAATTGTGGTTATTTGCTCATCTAATTTTTGAAAGAATTAAAACCAGCCATATAAAATGATGAAGAATTCAATTATTTTTTCATTACATTTTATTATCTCATTTTGTTGATCTCTTTCTTTACCTTTTCCAACTCATGCCAACCCAACAAAATGTAAACACAATGTAAATAGAAGAGAAAAATGGAATGAAATGCGAAAAGACCTTACGTATTTTTCATCCTCATTTGTTGATTGGTCTTATTTTTTGTTTTTGTTTTTAAAGAAATAGAGATCAAGCCTCTATTTGATTGATAAATGTTTTGATACATGAGTCATGTTACAAAACAAGTAATCTAAAGAGCTTGAAATGAAACTTACTCAGGAGCTCAAGTGAAGCATCCTTTTACAGAAGTAAATGTGGAAAAAAATAAAAATAAAGTGCAATTGTGTAGAAGATGACAGTAAAGGTGCTGTTGTTGATGTACAGTGATTCTCAATGATCATTTTCCCTCCCTTTGTCTCTGTTGATACACGCCTGAGCTTAGTTTCCATTGTTCTCCAATTTGTATCATAAGTTCTTGTACGGTGGACTATGAGTCTTTAAACACCCTTGCACATCGCTCTCTCCATACAATGAAGTTTGCAATAAAAAATAGAGACCTTTCCTTTGATGTACATTCTTTGCTTAATAATGGATGTGCATCCTGTAGGAAGTGAGACATTCTGATCTGATATTATGATACCATAATAGTTTTAATTATTACTGATATTTTACATTCAAAGAAAAGGTGCTTGACCGTTTCCGCCTGTTTTTTGCACATGCAGTATCTATTAACGATAATAAAGCCTTTCTTCCTCAAGTTATCTACATACAATGAAGTTTGCAATAAAAAATAGAGACCTTTCCTTTTATGTACATTATTTGCTTAATAATGGATGTGCATCCTGTATGAAGTGAGACATTCTGATATGATATTATGATACCATAATAGTTTGAATTATTACCGATATTTTACATTCAAAGAAAATGTGTTTGACCGTTTTCGCCTGTTTTTTTGCACATGCAGTATCTATTAACGATAATAAAGCCTTTCTTCCTCAAGTTATCTACATGAGCCAAGCAAAGACTCATATCTTGGAGGTGCCTTCATCGACCATATCATCGGTATGTTAGTGACAATTGAAGGTTCGTCTTTGATTGCCCAGTATGCTGACTTAACTGAGAAGATTTCATTCATCGTCCATTTTCATCTTGCTTCATCCGGTGCCGCAGTAGTCTCTAGCTGTGTGATGTGTCCTGTTATAATGTTGAGCTGTTTTTAGCTGATTCCGAGATAGGGTGTCTGTTTATCATATCCGAGTTAACGGGCCCTGCCAATGTCTGAGCGGTATTTTGCACATGAGAGTACAGGTTCGAAAATGCTAAGCTGAGAACACCTATTCTCCAATCATGGTGCCAAAACTGATGTCAGTTCCATTTCCCACTGATCTTGTGATGGAGATGTTCCAAAACTGGAGAATAATTTTTGATATGACCTTTGTGATTGAGGTCCGCATGAGGTGGTCTGTTAGTTCCATTATTCTCAGCAGTGGTTTGAGTAAGTTTTCAGCTGTTTTGATCCATCTCCAGCACCATTTGAGCAACATTGCGTTGTTGAACACCTTGAGGTCCATTACCCCCAAACCTCCATACTTCTAGGATGTGCATACGAGATCCAATTGGCTAAACTTATCTTTTTTTGTGATGATGTGCCATGCCATAGGAAGTTGCGTCTGATTTTGTCAATCTCGTTGATTACCCACATTGGTATTTTGAAGCATGACATATAGTAAACTGGTAATGCAGATAAAACTCCATTTATCAGTACTAATCTGCTTGCTATTGAAAGATGTGTCATCCAACCAACAAGTCTGTTCTTGAACCTCTGTATGCGTGGTAGGTATGCGATTTTGTTAAGCTTATTTGATGATAAAGGTAGTCCCAGATAAGTCATTGGAAGTTGTCCAAGTTTACATCCAATTTGCGATGCCAGCTGGTGTGCCATGTTGTGGATACGTCGTATCACAGAAAGTTCAGATTTGCTAAATTAATTTCTAAACCCGAAATCTGATGAAATATTGTAAATATAATTTTCAGCATTTGTATGGAGCGTGTTTCCGGCTTTAAGAAAATGAGGGCATCATCCGCATATATTAAGCATGGCTTCATATTTGTGTACGGAAGGATCCATGCTCCCGTTTGCACAAGCTTAGAAAGCCATCTTGTCAAGAAGTCTATGGCCATTATGAATAATAGGGGTGACAAGGGGTCTCCTTGACGTACACCTCTTCTCAGAAGTAATATTTTCCCTAATAGACCATTTATGATAACTTGTGAGGAGCCCTTCAATACCGTGTGTTGTATCCAAGCAATCTAGTTAGCTGTGAATCCTAAGGAACGCATAACTGAGATTAAAAATTCCCAATTGACGACGTCAAAGGCTTTGTGTATGTTGGCTTTGAACAAGGCTAGTGGAATGTTATGTTGCTCGGCATGTTGTATTACCTGTTGCAGCATATAGAAAACCTTCGGTGATTTGTCTATCTTTCACAAAGCCAGTTTGGGCAGTGTCAACCAGGTACTGCATTTCCCTCTAAATTCTATTTGCCAAGACTTTGGAGAACAATCTTTGAATCGCGTGAATAAGGCTTATTGGTCTATATTCATTTGGCTTCGTAGGATGATCTATTTTCGGAATTAGAGCAATGTAAGAGGAGTTTAAAAAAACCGACTGTATATCAGGGACCAGGATGTCAGTGAAAGCCTTGAAAAACTCTCCGTGAAGCCATCCAGGCCCGGGCTCTTGTTGTTAGGCCCTTCCTTTATTACTCGTTTAATTTCCTCTATTGTTATTGCTCCTTGAATATGGATGAGATCTCTCGTTTGATCGTAAAGGTTATCCCAGTGAACTGTAGGAATACTTGCAAATGTCTTTCCCATTAGTGCCGTGAAGAATTGAAAAAAAGAATCAACCTTTCCCTTTTCATCTGAACGCATCACCCCTTGATATTCCACCGCCTAATTCATATTGGTTCCCTTTCTTTGTAGCTGAAGCAATCGCATGAAAAATTTGTGTTCCCCTGTCTCCTTCTAATTCCCATCTAATTTTTGCGCTGTTTCCACCTATCTTCTTCCAACACTGTTAGATATTTGTAACTGTCTTTGATTAACTTTGCAACCGTTTGCTCTAGTATCGTGATAGGTCTTGTCTCCGTTACTTTGTCTTGCCATCCTATATACTCCCTACAATAATGATTTGTTTTTTCATCGTACCCATTCTGTCTTTTGCCCATATTTGTAACTCCTTTGTAAGTTGTTGGAACTTGATGTTTAGCTCGTGCGGGTTAGAAGCCGTGGAGCTTTGTTGCCATTTAGAGATCACCAATTGATGAAGGTCATGATCTGAGCCACATATTTCTAAATCTAAAAAAGTTGGACTTCATGTATTTCGTTGAGGCTGTATATAGAATAGGGCAATGATCTGATGAGGTGTTCGGTAAAGTCTGTTGTGTAGAGTTCGGATACAAGGCATTCCAGTCCGTTGAAATTAAAAAACGATCCAATCTAGCCATTATCGCTTGATGTTGGCCGTTTGCTCTTGACCTTCTAATCAGTTGAGACCCATAATTTCGTGTCCCATTTATGTCTTCTTAATCGCGCGTGAAATTGAGGTCACCACATAGTACCCATAGTGTATTGTCGGATGGTTTGCATTGTTTCAATTCATCTAGAAATTGTTTTCGAGATGTGCTGACTAATGGCCCGTATACCCCTGTAAGGTAGAACAATTGATGATCTTCCTTGTTTCTGAGCAAGATAGTTATCGTGAAATTGTCTTGTGTTTGATGATATTTCCTCAAATCTTTTATCCGTCCAAGCCATTAGAACTTCCTCTCTCGTGCCAATTGAGTTGAGGACCTTTGTCCTTCAGAAGTGATTACCACAAATTTCCTTTGTTAGTTTATTATCTATCTGCTCAAGTTTTGTCTCTTGTAGACAAACGATATTTGGTTTCTCTAACTGATTGATTCATGTCAAAATTCACATAGACGGTTTAGATTCACCGAGTCATTTAATCTATTTGCATGGGTTTTAATGCATATCGAACGGTTTAGATCTGACTTTGGAATAAAATTTATCCAAAGCCCCTTTGGATATACCCTCTTCCATTTTTGTTTGTTACGTGCTAGTTTTGGTCCTTTTGGAAGTTGTAAAATATTTTTTTTTGAAAAAATAGGGAAGGTTAACAGAATAATTGCACCATCAACTTTAATATCCTATTAAATATCCAACCAAACAAAATTAGTTCATTAAACCATTTTTTCCTTTTCTTAAATATCCCTTCCACAATCCTCCATCCAAAAACAATATATAATCCAAGGATAAGATTGTATTGGCAATATCTCTAATCTCTCTTGGTGTACTTCGTCTAAAGAAAAAAAAAAATTGTCAAGGTTGCTTCTCACTATTTCAATGGCGAAATCTTGTGTACTTGTGCTACTCATGCTGGTTATCTCTCTCCTTACGTGGGCCCCAGTCAGCGAAGGTAAAAAAGAAAAAAGAAAAAAAGCAGAAAGCATTCGTCTCATCAAATTTTCTTTTGCAGCTTTTATAATATCAAAATTAAATATTTTACATTTGAAAAGTAAAAATCGAGGGGGTGTTTCTAGCTAATACAACCAGGATATTAACATTTATCTTTCCAGCGCAGAAATGATTTATTAGAAATGCATATTAATTAGTGTTTCTGTTTTCTAAATCTTTTGAGCTATTTCTATTAATTTATTAAATGTTTTTTTTATTAAACTGGTAAATTAGATGGGATGGGGAAAAAAACGCCTGTAACATATTTTTTTTTTGTAAACCTTATTATCTTTATATATAACTTCTATATACACTTCTATTTGTTCTAAGGATTTATTTATTTATTTGTGGTGTATATATTTTTTCTTCGTTTTTCCGTACCGAATTAAAAGTATGAGCACATTTACATATGATTTGCACTTAGTCTATTTAATCAAAAAAGAAGAAGAGGAAAGAAGAATAGTGGACATCAATTGATTTCAAATAACTCCTAATCTAATCATTACAATAAAACCACACAAAATCTTCAGTTTTGGATATATAATAGATATAACAATAACCTACAATTTATGTCTTATTTAAGTGCATCTATCAATCCTTTTCAAGATCTAATTACATGCAAAACATGCAGGAGCAGGAACTGATAACACTGCTAATGTTAGCTCAGCAGAGTCCATGTCACATCTCATCTATATGCCTCAAGCTACTACAAATTGTGCACTCACAATTGCACTTGTTGCGACGCAAACGGCCGAAATTGCCGTATCGAACCCAATTGCTGTGCTCAAATTAGCTGCAACGTTCCCGGCCAGCTGCCTGAGCAGTGCTTCCTCCGGCTAATATCTTGCAACTGCAAAAATTGCCCTTGAAATTTGTTTCTTTGATATTTGTGTGTGTGTGTGAAAATAAAATAAAATTATTTGGATAATTCTAGTGTACATTCATTTGATATTTTGAAATGTATTGTTCAAATTACAAAATTAAAATTTTAGATGTGTTCTTCGTGCCTTACATAATATGTGTATCAAAATTTTGGTGGATATAATTAAAACATGTTTAGTGTTTCATTAAATAATCTAAAAAAATATTGGTAATTTTTTTAATAATTTATGATAAATTATCAATCAAATTCTAAATAAATTTAAATTTTAATACAAGCTCTAATTACGCTAAGCTTTAGCTGTAGTTGATCTTAAAGCCACTGCCCGTTGCAAAAATGCAACAGTTTTCCCACAATAGTTTTTGAGTGAACGTTGGAGGTTAAGTCACCCAATTGTTTAACATTCATAAGAGATTCTCTTATTCAGATTTCGAAACTGCGACTTCTTACACGGAGAACATTTAATTATGAAATATGAAATCTCAATTAATTTGTCGATACAAAGAGATTTAACTTCGTTTATCGGAGTGGCACCATTTCATGAAATGGCTGGTATCTCCATTCTTATATTAAGCACATAGATGTCCTGATCTGCCAACAACTTTGTTTAAAAGATGAAATTTCGGATTAAATATGAGTCTTCCGATCAAACATGCTGATTTTATGCATCTTTTTGATGTTTTTTACTTGAAGAAATCTAAATTTATTTAGACACGTACTTTCCACACATACTCGCTACATATTTATTTGTTCTTTCTATTTTTCGAATGTCATTTTATATTTTTTTTATTTGATTGATAATTGATTGGTCATGTCTTCATTTCTTTCCATTTTTATATCATTTCAATAATGTTATTTGTCATTTAATATGTTATTTTGTATAAGATTTCTTCATAAAATATGTCAAAAAATAAAAAACATACATGTCCTTTAGACTAATTTTTTTAATGAAAATATGTCATTTTGTATGAGATTTTTTTTGTTATCTTATAATATGTCCCCGTTGCAACGCACATGCACAATACTAGTAACTCTAATATGATTCGTGTTGAATATAATATTAGGAGAATTTCAAGTATACCTCTCAAAATCTTCAAAATTATGTATTTCTTTCCTCTAAACTTCGAAATTACATATTTCTCCCTCTAACTCACCGTGATTTTTATTTTTACCCAAAAAAAATATATTTTAATAAAAATAACCAGGTTTTAAAATATTTTTATTTTTACCCAAACCGCTAGGATTCCTAGCGTTCCGAATTTTTTAATTCAGAACGCTAGGAAATCTAGCGTTCTGAATTTTTAATTCGGAACACTAGGAATCCTAGCGTTCCGAATCTCTATTTTTTTTTTTGAAAACTTATATAACTGCTGCGTGGAGAGAGAAGAAGTGAAAAAAAAAGAGTGAGAAGAAGGAAGAGGGAGAGGAAGGAAGAGGAAGAGGGAGAGGAAGGGAGGGGAGCTGAAGGAAGAGGAGGAGGAGGAGACGGAGAAGTCGTCAGGTAATTTTTTTTACATACGTATTTACTGTTAATACATACGTATTTACTGTACAATACTGTTCACATACGTATTTACTGTTCACATACTGTACAATACTGTTCACATACGTATTTACTGTACAATACTGTTCACATACGTATTTACTGTTCACATACGTATTTACTGTTCACATTTACTGTTCACATACGTATTTACTGTTCACATACGTATTTACTGTTCACTACTGTTCATATACGACTATTCACAACTGTTCACAATTGAAATCAGTAAACTGACCAAATATTTGTTATTTATGAATGTAGTTTATTGGCCATGTCTATTGCAATTTCAATACATTTTGGAGGAAAGTTCATAACTGACCAGTATGGAGTACGTTACTCCAAGCCTGCAGCAAATACGTATTGGGTTGATGAAAATTTCTCATTTGAGCAGTTGCAATCGCTTATTTATGAAGCGAGCGGCTACAATAGGAATCGTTGCCAATTACAAATTCAGGCCCGAATGGTCCACGCAGGAAGGTATGTCAAAATCACACTGGGAGATAACGGGGCATTGAGAGGTCTAATAGCGCAGTTTTTGAGGTCTGGCGAATCATTATTGGAAGTTTTTGCATGCAGAATTCGCGAAGAGTCAGGGGCCGGAAGTTCAGGCCAAAATTCGGCTGCCAACATTATCAAGAAGATAATGAACCACACACTCCTTTTATCGTAATGCCTGTAGCAGAACCGGAACCAGAAATATACAATAATTCATCCCAATCTCCAGCTTTTATCCCACCTATATCCATGTATGACGGTCCTTCATCCTTACCTGGGCCTGAACCAAATCCTCACCCCAGACCGCCACCAGTACAGGAAGATCCAAACGAGTCAGAATTTGAATTTATAAACGAGCTACCGGAGGAGAATCTGCAAACTGGGGATGAATTGGGGGAAGAAGAATGTGAC